>CAOLHI010007095.1:0-18415 GCA_948474755.1 Ctenosaura bakeri
AAGTTAAGGAATATATGATTAAATGGGCAAAGAATTTTGGGTACAACAGATCTATATACCAATGGGAAAGACTTTGGACAAAAGAAATCAAAAATATACTTTGCTAGTGTATTCAAGAAAATTATTATAAAATAAACTGGTACCTCACACCTTAGAGACTTTCAAAGATGCATAAACACATGAAGAATTACTGCTGGAAATGTCAAGGTCATACAAAATCTTTGTTTCATATATAGTAGACTTGTGATAAGGCTAAAAAGTTTTGCATACAAAGTCTGACTATGATACCAAAATTTTTGAAATGCCAAATAGGCAGAATCCTGAATTGTTTCTGTTAGAAATTTGGAGGGAAGATACAGCACTGATAAACATCAGAAATTGCTTCAATATGTGTTACTGGCAATAAGAGTTGTCTGTGCAAATTATTAGAAGCAAATGGAGATCCTGTCAATGGCCAAATGGTTTAATAGGTTGATGACAATAGTGGAAATGGATAAATTGACAGCTAAATTAGAAGATTTTGTTCTGGAATGGAAATCTTTAATTGATTATTTAAAGGAAAATGAGGGTGAATTGATGACTTTAGGATTTTAAACTTGCATATTGTTTCTTTTTAATTTCTGTTCTTACTGTTATCATGAAAAAAATACAGTGAGAACTAAATATGAGTTTTTAATATTTTTCCATAATGTAGTGGTCAGGTTTAAAAGATGTCTTAATAATTTATGAATGAATTTACTAATAATGGTATTGTTCTACAAGTTGAAATCTAAGACTAAGAAATCTAAAAGTTATAATAGTTCAATACTAGAATAATAGTTTTAGAAACAAGTATACGTAATAACTTTTAAGTTAAGTGTACTTGTATGCTATGAGCTATTTGCAACTAGGACAGGAACCAATTTTTAAATAGTTGTGGTTTTCTGTCTCTGTGTGTGTGTGTCTGTGTGTGTGATTCAGTTTTGTTAGCTTAATTATGTTTTGTCTATTGTTTAATTATTTTAGAGTTATGTGTGTAATGTTTACAATTTTTATATATTTTTTCTCTTTGATGTATTGTTTTCTTTGATATAGATGTAGGTATTTGTGTATTTATGCTTATATTTTAATTAAAAAAAATTTTTAAAGTGTTACTGCGGTACAGGCCTACCCGGAGATAGCACTTGATATCACTTTGATATCAAACCATTGGGCTTTCCTCTGCCACCCCGCTCCACGTGTTTGCGAGGCCTCTGGACAAGCATGTAAACAGGCACGGCCGATAATTGCTGGACATTCCATTCTCCACCCAGGCAGGCCAGACAAAGCCAGTTCGTCACTTCAGGGACCTCTCTGGCAAACACCTCATTGCATATGCACGATACTAACAAAGGCGCCCTGCCCCAAGCAGGCAACCTGACAAAGCTGTACTAAGCGCTCCGCATTCGCATACTGGCTACACTATTGTTAATTCGGCTCTAAGTCAATCATGTTAAAACCTGACCTTTCCAAAGCTTTGTCCCGTTCCTAAAACTCATTGTTCTCACCGAGTAAAGTATGGCCTGCAGTCACAATTCACCCTATAAAAACCCCTGATTCTGAGCCTTTACCCTCCCGAGTTCCATCCAGCCTTGCTGCCGCTTTGCTTGGTGAGCCTTCCCCTCAGTTCCTGTAACTGAGACTGCTAACCCCCCGGATCTTCGGACTGCTCTGCTGTGCCGAGTCTCTCCACTGCCCCCCGACTTTTTCCAAGGTCCAGGACTACGAGACGGGTTTCAATCCCCCGCTTGCTTCTAAAAATCCCTTTTTTTGATTTTTTTAGTTAGCTGTGTGACTGTGGTGTCTTTAATATTTCTCTGTATTTAATAAAACATCATTCTTGCTATTTTAAACCATCTGACTGTTTGACTGACCTGACCCCATAGATGCTGGGTTGCAAGATCCTGCTAAGTTACCCTGCCTCTCGCTAGCTTTAGTGAGTGCTCCAGCTAGTTTCCCAAAGTGTTGCTGTTGTTTGGTTATTTAGGCGTTCCTCCTGGGCCCCCCAGAGATAGGGTAACAGAGTGGTGGAGTAACGGGGGGCAACCCCGGTACCCCTAATTTGAGAAGGAGTCACAAACCTCCTCAAATCAGGTGGTACTGACCTAGGGAATGGTCAGCTGAGCTGTTTTAGAACGCTGGTAGGCAAAGTGTGTGTATGATTTCTGTGTGTGTGAAGTACTCTTGGGGGAAATTTTTCCCCCTCTCTTTCTTTGTCCTGCCCTGGGAATCACCTCCCCATCTTGGATCTGTCGTGGGCTGGGATCCTAAGTGTTAGGTTTAGCAATTAGGAACAGTCCATACTCACACAACATTTTAGCAGCAAGGCACACGAAAAGCTTTTAAAGGGAAAGGAAAACCCCTCTCATCTCCTTCCTCTCCCCCCCTTTGAGTTTTTCTTGTTAAAGTTAGAAGGCGCGGGTGCGCTCAGTTTCTCAATTCTGGGTCGTTGAATGCGCTAGTGTAAAGGTGCGGGTGGAACCCCGACCTGGTTTAGGGTTTCAAGAGGTTTGTCCCGAGGTGTGGAAGGCCCCTACCCAGAAAACCAGTTAGGGATAATTTGGTTTTGGTTCCTTCCCCCTTTTTTCCCCGCTGCTCGGCTGGGCAGTGTAGTAAGTTCCTTAGCGTTTGTCACCCCCCTTCAGGCAGGCGGGTGGGGGTTTCCCCTGGGTCTACATACCCCCCCATCCACCAACTGTTTCCTCGTCCTCTCGTCCCCAGTGCTGTCGGGGTGAAAACTGGGCTTGGGTCACGAGTGACTTTTTTTAGGCAGGCGGGAGAAAGGTTCCCCTCCCTCTTCCTGTGAGTCGTTTCAGAGAGTTCATCTCCCGAAGTTCCCCCAGGGGTCTAGGTGACCCTACCTGTCCCTCCAGTTCCTGGTCCCGTTTTGTGTACTAGGAAGTGTTGTTGTGTATTGTAGAAAATGGCAAAGGAGAGCCCAGTTACCGCTAAGGACCTCATGTGTGAAAAGGGAGGTCCGGGGGAAATTAAAAAGTGGGTGTTGAGTAAGGGGAAATGCCCCTGGAAGGACTCTGTCTTCCAGTCGGCTGATCCCTTTACCTCACTCCGTGAAGCATACATCCTGGCGCGCAAATCAAAGAACCCATTTGGGCCATGGAAGGATGCGTTGGCTGCTTGGGGACTTTGGCTTGTGGCCGGAGACGCTAGATGCCCTTTTTAGACCTGAGTGAGGCTAGCAGAAGTGGAAAAGGAGAATGCCCGGCTTCGTGCTGAGATTGAAGTGCTGCAGGCAGACAAGGTAACTTTTGCGTCTGTGGGCCACCTCCCCCAAAAGCTCAGCAACCTCACACTAGTGGCCCAAATTTGGGGAGGAGAAGGCCCATGCCTTAGAGACTGAGCGGGATCACCCCCAAGCCGTGGCCAAGTTCATTCTTGGGCAAGTTAAGGAACAGCAGGAGGCTGTTAGTCACGCAGGTTGCCATAAACAGATTGCTGCACTGGAGAGCCAGCTCCAAACATGCAAGGCCCTGATTTCGGCTGTGTGCCCGGAGCTGCTCCCAACGTTCGCCCCAGATTTTCCCCAGGGAGCTATTCCAAAGGGGTCTCCAGCCTCCTCCCCCCTTAATCCGGACTGGAGCGACCCTAAACCCACCCACCCCATAAAGAAAAGGGTCCATGACTCACAGGACCATACCCACAGGTGAAGGCAGTTCCTCTGAGGCAGAGACCCGGGGCCTCAGGTCATGGAGACTAGGGTCCCCGGGAGGGCCCGAGGTTAAAGCCATCGCGGATAGTTGGGTCCCCTAACTCTGTCCACTGGGATCATGTGGTTGAAGTGTGCTCTACGTCATGGAGCAACAGAGTCCTTGTGAGAACCCTGAGGCTTACATGGCGGGAAGCAGCTACTCACCATTCTGGCCAAGAAGGTCCCCCTGACTGCCCATGGTTACAACTTCAGTGCTGTGGAGTTCAAGACTCTGTTGTACAGAGGCTTGAACCACAAAAAAGAGATGGCCCTAGGTCTGATGGATCCGGCCACGGCATCTTAGGAGGGCTTTGGGAACAACTTTCCCTCAGGTCGCTGACCTGCTACGGGAGGCTGGCTCCCTCTGATCCCTGATTAAGGCCCAAAAGAGAGATGCCGGGAATTGGGAACCCATAGCCGAGGTGACTTACTGAACTATGGGCCCCACTCCCAACACAGGAAGACAGTGCCAAATTCCGTTCCATGTGGGAATTGGAACTCGCACCTGGCCCCCAGACAGGACAGCAGGCAGTGGCGGAAGGGACTCCCACAGCCCAGACGTACTCCTCAGACAGAGTTTGAATCCGGGGCATTAAAAAGTGTGGACTGGACATGAGCCAGTTCAACAAACAGCCCACGTTGGGTTCCCTTTGGGAAACTCTGGATAAACAGCTTTCCATGGGTGGTAAACAGCTGGTCCAGGCCCTGACCAACGGACCACCTTCAGCTGGATACTATCTGACTTTAGACTTGCAGGACTAGCGGTGCCCTCGGTCCAGGAAAACTTCCCCCCAATGTTGTGGCCAAGTTGCGGCCAGACAAGTGGGGAAGGTTCTGGGTGAAGGCAGGCATAGGGACCAAGGGGGAAAAGACTCCTGCCACCCTTCTTGTGGATTCCGGTGTGGCACTGAACGTGCTGCACCCTAAATTGTTTAAGCATGGTGAACCTACCACAAAAGTGTCCAGCTTTCTGGATATGGTGGGGGGGTCACCTCACCCGACTTGGAGAGACATCTCGATGTCCATAGAGATGTTCTGCTTTCAGTTGTGGGCTTGCGAGAACCGGGGTAAGCGATGGCCTTTTGGGCATGGGCTTCCTCCAGGGAAACAAACTCACAATTAACTACATGAACAGGGTTTCTTTGGGAATTAGACCAGGGACTAGCTGAAATTTCAGTCGTGCACCGCTGTGCCGCCATTAAAGGTCCTGTCCCTGTGCATTGTGTGACTAGTGACCCATGGGTGAAAGCTTTCCTGGAAGTCTGGATTAAAGATAAAAATTTATTGCGGGACTGTAAAAGAGGCTTGTGTCCTGATAGAAGGCCACGATCCCCCCCCCTCAAAAATAATAAAAGTACCCAACCAAGGCCAAAGAAGGCATAGGGAAAACCATGGAGGGGCTCCTCCAGTGGAACATAATAACCCCTATGCAGTCAATCTGTAATGTGCCCTTGTGACCAGTCCTAAAATCCACAAAAAACTGGAGAATGGTAATTTCAGGGCTTTGAACTCTGTGACTCCTCCCGTGGTGCCGGTCATGACAAAGTATAATGAAATCCTGTCCACCACTGGGGCAGGACTAAATATTATAGTGTTATTGATTTCAAACGCTTTTCCCAAACAATTCCACTCCACGAGGCGTGTTGGTATAAAATTTCCCTTTTACTTCCGGGGGCCCGCAGCACGTGTTCAAATGCATGCCCCCGGGCTTCCATTCCAGCCCGAGCATTTGCCACGCACAAGTGGTTAAGATGTGGAACAAGCTGCAGCCAGCTTCAAGGACCCACGTCTTATCCTACGTGGATGACATTTTGGTCCATTCAGACACTGAAGAAAAGACCCGGGAAATCACCCCCGAAGTACTAGGGATCATTCGCGACACCGGCTTCAAGGCCAATGGGAAAAGGCCCACTTGGTGTCCATGGAGGTGAAATACCTACGTCTTTGTTTTGGCACCATGGTGCACTCCCGATGCACAGTGGGTGAGGTGATCTGAAGTTGCCACCCCCACAGACGTGCCCTCCCCGCGTTCCCTCCTTGGGATGTTCAAATTTTCTAGGGATTTCATAGAGTCCTTCACCGTCAAAGCAAAGCCTCTATATGCTCTACTAACGAAGAACGCCAAGTGGGACTGGGGACCAGCACAGCAGCAGGCTTTTGCCCAACTTAAAGAGGATTTGATAGAGCACCGGCTCTGGCGCACCCGAACATGGCCAAGCCGTTCTTTATCCAGTTAGCCACCTCTGACAAGAGCACAGGAGCGGTCTTATCACAGCAACAAAATGGCACTCAGCGTGTGATAGCGTATGCCTCCTGAAATTTGGATCCCCTGAGACCAAATATAGTCCCTGAGAGAAGACATGTCTGCTCTTATCTGGGCTCTAACACATTGGGAGTTTATATTGGAGGCACCCGTATGATTGTCCAACCCCCCCCACACCACTTTAAATACATACTCTCTGGAAAGGTCCAGAATCCAGGTGTCCAACACCCCGATTGTAAAAGGACTGTTTCCTTGGGGTTGGTGGGGGGGTTTTTAGAAGAAGCCACAGGACCCACCAGCTCCATATGGTCTAGTTGTGACCGGAACCACACATGCCTTTTACCACCATTGAACACCATGACTGGCCAGTGGAATGGGGAACCTCCCTTGAGGAAGCTCAGTTACAGGGCTTCTTTGTTATTCTGTGACGGGTATCCATGCACATGGACGGTAGCCCATGGACAGGCTATGGAGCGATAGCGTCACGGACTCCTTCACCCTAGGGAGAAAGCCCAGCCACACTCTAGCCAAGTGGCGGAGGTAGAAGATCTGAAAGCCATTTTGGAGTGAACTGCTTGACTGTGCTCTGGCCATTTACACCGATTCAGATTGGACGGCTAAGGCTGCTACCGTCTGGTTACTGATCTGGCTCCAAAATGATCTTAAAACATCTGATGGGAAGCCCATAGCCCATCTAGAGAAATGGGTCTGCATTGCAGCCCATTGAGGAACGGGTTCCCCTACTTGGGTAGCTTTGCTGCTGGCCACACCCTCCTGCCTGGCCTTTGAAAGAGGCTGGGGAAGAACTCAAGAGGGGCTTTGCTGCTGGCCACACCCTCCTGCCCGGGCCTTTTAAAGAGGCTGGGGAAGAAATCAAGAGGGGCTTTGCTGCTGGCCACACCCTCCTGCCTGGCCTTTGAAAGAGGCTGGGGAAAAACTAAGAGGGGTTTTGCTGCTGGCCACACCCTCCTGCCTGGCCTTTGAAAGAGGTTGGGGAAGAAATAAGAGGGGCTTTGCTGCTGGCCACACCCTCCTGCCTGGCCTTTGAAAGAGGCTGGGGAAGAACTGAGGGGCTTTGCTGCTGGCCACACCCTCCTGCCTGGTCTTTGAAAGAGGTTGGAGAAGAAAGAGGGGCTTTGCTGCTGGCCACACCCTCCTGCCTGGCCTTTGAAAGAGGAAAAATAAGAGGGGCTTTGCTGCTGGTCACACCCTCCTGCCTGGCCTTTTAAAAAAGGCTGGAGAAGAAATCAAGAGGGGCTTTGCTGCTGGCCACACCCTCCTGCCTGGCCTTTGAAAGAGGCTGGAGAAGAACTAAAGGGGGGTTTGCTGCTGGCCACACCCTCCTGCCTGGCCTTATAATTAGGAGAGTGAGGAAGGAAGGGGGAGTAGGAGTGGGTGGGGGTGTGGGCAAGCAGGGGGTATTTTTTTCGTGATGGGGGCGGCTGGATGTAATGGAAGAACAACGGGCAGCAACAATAAGTACTGTGCTGGGCAAAGGGAATATGGTGATAGCAGGGCAAAATGCCGTTATAGGGGAAGGAGAGATAGATGCTTAATACCTATCTCACCTTCCATTTGCCCTGCTACCCCAAGGTGTCTGGAGAGCAACCAAACCACCCACAGAACCTTTCCTTGCTCCTGTGCAATGTCAGGTCAATAAAAAAAAAACACATATCATCCATGACCTTTTAAAGGATGAAGACGCTGACCTGGCATGCTTTACAGAGACCTGACTGGAAGACGATAGTGCCACAACCTGGGTCCAGGCCTTGCCAGCCGGATACTCTGTCAGTGAGCAGGTAAGGGGAAGTGGGGGGGGGCGGAGTAGCCTTGGTTTACAAAGACAATCTTATGCTGACCAGGATACCTGTCCGGAAAACAGACCACTTTGAGTGTATCTACCTGAGCTTGAAGGCAAGGGATAGTCAGGGATTCTGTTAGTGTACCGACCACCCCGCTGCCTATCAGACTCCCTGGCCGAGCTGACAGAGGGTGTCGGAGTTGGTGTTGGAATCCCCCAGACTTTTGGTTCTGGGCGATTTTAATACCCCTTTTGAGACCAGTTTAACAGGTGCAGCTCAGGAGTTCATGGCATCCATGACAAACATGGGCCTATCCCAATTAGCCTCTGGGCCAACACATTGTGCAGGTCATCCCTTGATGTGGTCTTTATCGGCAGGCATGGCCGTGGGTGGAGATAACAAATACTACCACCTTGTCATGGATGGATCATTTCCTGGGTTGCTATCCACCCCTGCAGGGGTGGTGGACCTATTAGAATGGTCCTCCCTCAAAGGTTAATGGAACCTATTGGATTCCAGAAAGCCCTCGAGGGTCTTATGGTTGGTATCGCCGGTGATCCTGTCGAAGCCCTGGTTAAAACCTGGAATTGTGACTTACCAGGGCTATCGACACGTTGTCCCAAGCGCCCTTTTCCCAGCCTGCTGCAAACCGCAATCCTTGGTATACAGTAGAACTTAGGAATATGAAGCAGGCTGGACAACGACTAGAGCGCTATTGGCGGAAATCTCGACTCTCATCTGACAGGACACGTTAGAGAATTCCTTCATTCCTATAGAGTGGCAATAGATGCAGCGAAGAAGACCTTCTTCTCTGCACGATTCATTCGATTTCTCGTCCAGCAGAGCTGTTCAGGGTGGTAAGGGATCTGACTCAGATCCCACTCCCCTGAACCTTTGTAGAACCTAACGTAGCTTGCTGTGATGCCTTGAATAATCATTTCGCAGATAAAATCCTGATAAAGCCGACTTGGATGCCGGTGTTATAGCAGAAGTCACAAATGGAGCGTCCAGCAACCCCGTGAACAAGATTATACTGGATAGTTCCAGTCAGTGAGTACCGAGGACGTAGACAAGCTCCTTGGAAAGGTAAGAAGGACAACTTGCCCTCTTGATCCCTGCCCTTCATGGCTGGTCATCCAGGGAGGAGTTGCAATTAAGACCCACTTAAGACATTTATTAATGCATCCTTCAGGGAGGGAAATTTTTCCAGCTTGTTTAAAAGAAGCGATTATACGCCCTTCTAAAAAACCCTCCCTAGACCCCCTGGATATGAATAATTACAACCATTCCCATCTTCCATTTTTAAGCAAGGTGATCGGGGGCTGGGCCTTAGCTCCAAGCTGTCTTGGATGAAACAGATTATCTAGATCCATTTAAACTGGCTTTAGGGGAGTTATGAGACTCCCAGTGCCTTAGTGGATATCTTCCTAGGGTTTACAGGGGAAGTGTGCCCTCTGGTCTCCTGGGCCCTGCGGCTTTTGATCCATGCCATGGGATTTTTGGAAGCCAACTGGGGATGGAGGCACTGCACTTAATGGTTGGTCCTATTTTAGGTAGATACCAGATGGTGATGCTTGGGGGGACTCTCCTCAAAAAGGAGCTTAAAAGGCGTCCCTAGGGGGCCGTCCTTTCCCCCAAAGCTATTTAACATCTACATGAAACCGCTGGGAGAGATCATAGGAGGCATGGAGCAAGGTGCTATCAGTATGCTGATGACACCCAGATATATCTCTCCATGCCTGGATAACAGCATCAACTAAGGATGGCATCTCACCTCTAAATGAATGCCTGAAGCAGTAATGGACTGGATGAGGAAAAACAGACTGAAGCTGAACCCAGATAAGACGGAGGTACTTGCTGTTAATGGCCCTAGCCCAGGTATGGAGGTTTGTCAACCAGTTCTAGACGGGGTCACACTTTCCCCCGAAAGACTGTGTCCGCAGCTTGGGGGTGCTCCTGGACTCGCCGCTTCAGATGACAGCTCAAATTGATGCGGCGCCAGGAGTCCTGCTATCAACTCCGGGTGATACGCCAGCTGCGCCCCTTCCTGGACTTGGAACACCTAAAAACAGTGGTACATGCGCTGGTAACTTCATGGCTTGACTTCTGTAATGCGCTCTACATAGGGCTACCCATGTGCTTAGTCCGGAAATTCAATTAATTCAGAATATGGCAGCCAGGTTGGTCACCGGAAGATCTAAAGTTGACCACATAACACCTATCCTGAAATCTTTACACTGGCTGCCCCATTAGTTTCCGGGCAATACAAGGTGTTGATTTTTACCTTTAAAGCCCTTCATGGGTTGGGGGCCCGCCTACCTGTGGGATTGCCTTCTCCCATATAATCCGCCCCACACACTAAGGTCCTCTGGGAGGAATTTACTGCAGCCAATCAGAACTAGGTTGGCTGCAGTTCCAGAGGCCTTTTCTTTTGTGCTCCTAAGTTATGGAATGGCCTGCCGGAGGAGATCCGGCACATTACCAGTCTTGACTGCTTTAAAAAAGCAGTCAAGACAGTTTCTTCCGACAGGCCTTCCCAGATTATGTTCCCCCGCCTCTCATCATTTGTCTCTTTGTTTTAATTTGTTTTAATAACTAATGTGTTTTAGGGGGATAAAAGGGTTTCTGGGCAGGGAGGATGGGGTCATTTTTAATGTCTTAATGTATTTGTATATTTTTGTAATGCCGCCTCGATCCACTGGGGGAGGCAGGATAAAAATAAATATTATTATTATTATTATTATTATTATTATTATTATTATTATTATTATTATTATTATTATATCAGAGGACATCAGAAAAAAAGGGATGGTTACCTGCATTTGGAAAACCAGGGCAGACATCATAGCTGAGATGCCGCGTTGCAGGATGATGGGGCTCCCATCGCCTCCCCTTAATGTTAAACCAAAGGAACAGTTAATCCCTCCCATGTTGACCTGGGAGTGCTACAGAAGGGAGACTGGAGATTTTGGAGTTGGCCAGGAAAGGGTCGGACAGTTTGGGCCCGTTCAAGATTTCCCAACTAGATGGAGTATATTGGGCTATTGATGCCAGTGGCCAGCGCCACTGGATTGTCCCAAGGACCTCCACAGTGATATTATTCAGTTTGCGCACGAGCAGGGACACTGAGGGTGAAGCGTGACTCTGGACCAGGTTTGGAAATCCGGGTGGTAGCTGCGAGAAAGCAGGATGTGGACCATGGGGGGACAACTGTTTGGCTTGTGCCATGGTCAACGCTGACACCACCGGTCCCAAAGCACCCATCCAGCCCCAAAGCATCGAAGGTCCCTGGTCACGCATTCAAGTAGACTTTATAGGCCTGTTGCCCACAACCCTGAGTGGGAACAAATACTGCTTAACGGTCATCGATCCATTCAGCAAATGGATCGAGGCTTTTCCTTGTAGAGAGAACACGGCAAGCACGGCTGCGTGCTTGCTCTTTAATAATGTCTGGGTGAGGTGGGGAGTGTCATGTGACCTTGACTCCGACTTCGGGGTACACTTCACTGGTGAAGTTACTCAGGAGTTGTGCAAGGCACTGGGCATTTGCCAACGCTTCCACATCACCCACCACCCTCAAAACTCAGGCCAGGTTGAGAGGACGAACTGCTCTCTGAAGGAGGCGCTTCGGAAGATGGTGCGTCCCTTCGGTAGGGATTGGGACACAAAGCTGCCTATTATTTTAATGGCCTTCCGAGGCATGGTAGCGTCCCACGGCTTCACGCCACACATGGTAATGACTGAACGGAAAATGATGCTACCTGAAGAGTTTTGGATCAATACAAGCCTCCCCTCCAATTTAGAACCAGTGGTTCTAAACAACAAGTGGGTGAGGAATTTGGTCAGCCATCTTGGGCAAGTTCGCCGGCAGGTTGCAGCCCAGTTAGGAAAGAATCTACAGAAAATGGATAAGAGGTTGGGATGGGTCCACCACCCCTGCCAGTGGGAGGAGGGACAGTTGATCCTCTATAGGGACACTTCAGAAGGACAAACACTCCCTCGCTGCCAAGTGGGTTGGCCCTGTCCCCATTGTGAAGTGACTTTCACCCGCAGTGTACCAGGTTACAATTCCCAGGAAGAAAGGAGACTGGCTAAAATTCTTCTCTGTCTCGCAGCTAAAAGAGTGGAAGGGTCAGCCAGTTGAACCCAAGGGGATTGCTGACACCGAACTGCTTGAGAAGAGTACCGGGAAGGCTCCCGTTAATGTAATTGCTCCTCAAGTCTCTTTGTACTACACGGAGATTCCAGAAATTGATTTGTCAGAGACGTTTGTCTCCATTTACGAGGCGTTCGACAATGGTTGAATGGCCACTGTCTGTGCGGAGCAGAGGTGGAGTGGCGACCCCCTACCGAGCACCAGGCAATTGTAAATAGCTGCGCCATGTAGATAGTTTTGTTTGCTTGGTTTGGTGTTATTTAGATGATTTTTGTTAGTTAGCTCTGTCTTTTTACTGTTTTGTGGAAAGACCAACGGGATGGCTGTCCCGAGGTCCTCCTGTCTTCTGAGGTGGATCGGGACTACAGAGTCAGCCTGGGCACCCCAAGGAAGGGGTGCGAGTGGACTGGGACGCCGGTCACCTCTCACACTGAGGGATGGTCTTGTGCAATGGCGTCCTGGGACAAAAGGGCGAGACAAGGGGGTCTCACGGCCCTCTCAGCAGAACCAGGTCTGACTCTGGAGTTCCGGTCTACCACCCAGAATAACCCCCGCCTTCCAGAAACTTCTCTTCTTGTTCACTCTTTGAGCCTGGATTGTTAGGGTGAGAGCAATCTGAGCTGCTATTCCATTCTCCACCTAATCTGGCCTTGCATTCCTAAATTTAGATCGAGTCTCTGACGCCCCATAAGAGCAGGAGACCCACACAATTGGCAAGATGCCTGGCCCCGGTGCATTGTGCCCACTCTGCATACGTTAATAGAACATTTGCATACGTATGCCCAACCATCCGGGACAATCACCGGGAGAGTCAGCGTCTGCTCTGGCAACTAGCAAGCGTGCACTCGCTTGTCTCTGATTTGGTTAATTCTTTCTTTTCCACCATTTTGGGAGCCCTCGCTGCCAGGTGAAGGCCAGAGCCTAACCTAGTCCAACTGAGCACGTGTGTACCACTGCCATCACAAACGGGGCTTCAGCATGGGCAACGAAATACAAAGGATTGCATTAACGACTCTCTCATATTACATCATGATATTTGTTGCAGGCCCAATCCACCACAGATGGTACCTCTTGCATGGAGGCCCTCCTCTACTGAGGTGCAGTCAGGCTGATCTACACCTTACAGTGACCAAGGTCTGAAGCAGTCACCCCTGCCCCCGCCGTGTTAGCAACTTTGCCTGGCATTTTGTTAAAAACCAACTGAGGCTCCCATCATCCCTGAATTTCTGAATTCGAACCCAATTCCCAGTAGGCTCCATGCCATTCATTCGCATTTGTTAATTGCATTGGCTATCAACCGTGTCAGTCTTTCCTCCATAAGCTATAGGTCTATGGTTCCCGAGAGCCGAGGCTACCCCCGGATCGCCATCACCCCCAGGCACCAGGGGGGGGGTGAGTATTGGACATCACTATTTCAGTTGAGAAGCCAAGCCCAGGACGACAATTTGGTCCCATTGCCGCAGTTGGGGACCCCAACGGGCGACCCAGCCACTCCCCAATGGACTTTATGGACCCCCAGAGAACAGGGTAACACTTGGTGTTGGGGAAGGTGTAATGCATGTAAAATTTTGGGGCTTAACCTAAATCAAAAAGGAGCCCTTATCATAAATCCATAAAACGTTTTTTTAAAGATTAGTTTAGACAAGAAATAGATTTGCCCGAACTCTTGTCTTTCAAAACTGTTTCCCCCCACCGCCCTTTCCCCCAGGTGTCTTGCTCCAGCACCACCTTCATTTAGGCGTAAAAAGGCTGGAATTGGGCTTGTGCAGTTGGGTCAAACGGGGGGTTGTCTGTGTATCAGATCCTCTGAAGATGCCAGCCACAGATGCAGGCAAACTCAGGAGAAAATACTAATAACACAGCCTCAAAGCCAGAAACGTAAAACGTGAAAACGGGCTTACCAGCAACCAGGTAACCCGTGACGCGGAGCAGTGCGAGTTCGCTGCTCCACACCCCTCGGCGTCCTGCGGCATTCAAAATGGTGGTTTACAGCTGGCGGAGGCCTCCACCAACCGGAGAAGCTCGCCAACCAGAAGCCCGTCCTCGGTGGGCATGCAAATCTACACCGGGCTCTGAGACGGGGCTGGGACTGCACGCACCTTTTTTAAAAACCTCCTCAAAAGTGGTTTTTAAAAAATGGCGCCACCATTCCGGTTGCTCCTGTGTGGATTGGGGTGTGGAACTACGCAAAAGAGTCTGCCCTAATCCACTCCACGGTGTAGACGACCTCCGTCAGAGGTCCTTCACCGTTTTTTCCCCCCCGTGTGGAAAGGGTCTATGAATTGCAATGATCTTGTACATTGTATTACATAACTATTTTCATTTTACATAGTTTTCAGAAATAGGTTTGTAGAAGTTAAATGTTCATTTTTTCCCCATTTTTAATTTTTTGAAGATTTTGGGGGAACGGGGGGAAAAAACTTTTTTTTTCTATGTTTTTCTATTTTTTTAGGACCTTCACATCTCTATTCATGCCATAGGTTTGGATCACTATAGGTATCATGGTCAAAAGTATTTTTGAATTGTAGTTTGCTGACAATCCTTGCTTATAGAGCCCTACTTCATTCCCCATCATGACTGTCCTTTCCACTAATTCCTTAGAAATAGTAGATTTCTAGCAGGCTAGATAAATACTATAATGTACCTTTGGCCTTCTTTTAGAACCAAACTAAGTATTCTAAATCAGCATTCCTCACCTCACATGATCCATGCTCCTAACTTCATTGTAAAAACAAGTCTTCACATGGCAGATTGCACAAATACTCCTCTAAAGGATTTTCCCCCCAAATTTCTAAAAATGCTGCAGGAAACTCTCCTGTTGCAGAGGATGGAGAACAGAGGCAGCAATACAGCCAGCTGTAAATCATTTGGCTAATGTTGGGGATGGGGAGGGTATGATAAAAACTGCAGAGGGAGCCCAACTGCAGTCAGTGATAGCATAAAGTTTTCTTGTATTGGTGCTGCTTTTCTGTGGGTGTGGAGTACTAGGTCAGCAGGTCAAGATACTCCAATGAAAAAGGCCCTTGATCTGCCCATTGGTTTCTGCCTGAGTGTCTTTTCATGAAGTAACAATATTAACACACTGTTTTCAGGGCCATAAATTAGCTTTTGATGAGGCACAACCAGCTGTTGCTAGGCGTGATTTAACTGCCCAAGCAGATGTATTGTGATATTGTCTTTCCTAACTGAGAAAGTAGGTTCTTTCAAGCCAAAATATTAAAGTTATGGTCATTTTATAATGTAACACATTTAATTACTCCTGTGAGTGGTATACATGCATAATGTAATGCTAGACAAGGAGAACAGTGCTCATGAAAATGGGGTTAGTGGACATATGGAGAATGCAGAAATCCACTTTATGCATTTGAAAGGGCTTAACTTACTGTTGTTGAAAGTGGCTCTCCCAGACTTCAGGCAGAGAGATTATTCCTGCCTATGCTGCTCAAATTCATTCTTACTTGAGACAATGGGGACTAGTCCTGGGATCTTGTATACATAAGGTTCACCACACTGAATTATGGGCCCTAGAAAAAGGTGGCTATATCTTACATATTTCTTTTAAAAGGGAGACCTGTTCTAGCCCTGCCATACTATTTTAAGCTAAGGATGCTTGGATCAAACCCCGAATTTCCTCAAGAAGCTGTTCTCTGGATCAGAGTATAAACTGAACAGCTGATAAAAAATGTTAGCGAAGGAGCTCTGGAAGATGTAGTTTTAACATGCCTGAGGAGGATCACCAGGTGTCCCAGGAAACCGATGAGGGTGGTGTTGACACAATGCTTGATGAGAAATAGATCTGAGTACATAATGAACAGTGGAGTCAAGCAGCTTCCTTGTGTGGTATCCACCATTATAAAATAAAGGGAAAAAAAGTGATCTTGTAACATTGTTACCCTGATTTCTGGGGGGCCCATAGGGACACCTAAGTGCGCTCCAAATATTACAAGGTTAGGAATTAGCAAAGATAAACCTGCACTTAGAGGCAGGGCAACGTAGCGAGACCTTTTACCCAATGTCTACAGGGTCAGGCCGAGTCAAGGAGAAAACAGAATTAAATAATAATTGTTGTTTTTTTTGTATCAGTCAAACACGTGTATGCAACACACTCACACAGAGATCTATGGAAATAAAAGTAGGAGTGGGATAGAGGAGGAGGTTTTATAGGGGAAAATATACACCTGTCCTGAAGCCCGGGTAGACTGAAGAAAAAGATCTGTAGCAGAGGAGATTCTAGCACGAGAAGATGAGGGGAAGGCTCGTCAAACGAAGCGACAGCAAGGTGGGATGGAAGCCGCCCCGATCCAAGCGATCAGAGGAAGCGCTAAAAGGGGGAGTTTATAGGGGGAAATGTGGCCACAGGCTAGTCTGTTCCCAGGGATAACAATAGTTATGAGCTGGAGACAAAGCCTCCAAAGGTCAGTATTTTGCATGATTAAGTTATGACAGAGTTGTCAATAGAGTAGCCAGTATGCAAACGCAGAGTGCTTGACAGTTAGTTTCGGCCCATCAAGCTGCCTGCTCGGGGCACAATCCTTTGTAAGTAGCGTGCATACATAAAGCGGTACTTCCCTTGAGGTCTCCTAAAGTGGCATCTGGCTATTTCTGGCCTGCCTGGATTTGTTTTGGAATGTTTCAGCTATTGTCAGCCGTGCCTGTATGCGTGCTTTCTGGGGGCCTCGCAAGCACATGGAGAGGAAGGGGTAAAGGCCAAATTATTGATATCAAATGATATCTAGTATCCCCCAAGTCCGGGCTAGAAACTACAGTAACAAAATTTACTTTCCTCTCAGTGCCCTTTTCAAAACAACTGCCCACTGCATACTGATGGTTCCAGCTGTCTTTGATGGCCTCTTCTTTTTGCTGCCTTTATCCTCCTCCTGCCATTTGAGGAGTGGGGAAAAAGTGACTTTTATTTTTTTCTCATGAGCTATGTTCATTACAGAAAGTGGAGGTAAGCTGTTGTTTCCTGTCTTGATGATCGTGTTCCATGGTTATGATATGTCTGGTGAGAGCATAGATATCTTTTGATATCAAATAATTTGCCCTTTACTTGACCTTTCTCTGCCACCCTACTCCACGTTTTTGCAGAGGTCGCCCGGGACAAGCACGTATTAGGTGCGGCCGTTAATGGTTGTAATTTCAAACCTCATTTAGGCAGGCAACTTAAGCCTTTTTGATGCTTAGGGAACACCCTCTTGCAAACCGGCCTTGCTCAGCGTGAATCTACAAAAGACGCACGGCCAAGTGCCAGCCTTTCCCTTTATGTTTGGCCATTTGCATACTGGCCATGGTATTGTCATCAAGCGCTAAGCCCATCATGTAAAACTTGCCCTTTTTCCAACGCCTTTGTCCAGCTACAAATTTCCTTTGTTCTCACCAAGCATGGCATGGCCTGTCGGTAAAATCCCCCCTATAAAAGGTCCCTATTTCCGAGTCCTCCTCAGATGTCCTGAATTCCATCCAGCCTTGCTGCCACTGTTTTTGGCAGTGTCCCCTCAGTTTCCAATAACTAGTCTGCCTCCCTCCTTGAAATACTTTGGATCACCCTGGGCTTTCCCTCTAGCCTTGCTGCCGCTCTGTCCAGGAAGTTGTCCCCCCAGCAAGCCGCGCTGAGCTTTCTTCCCTGCAACCCTCTGTTTCTCTCCAGGGCTACGAGACCAGCTGTTATTACCCATTCCCCCGAAAAATCTCCATTTCTATTTCTTAGTTAGCTGTGTGAATGTGTTGCTTATTGTTGTTTGTCCTTTAATAAAACTATCATTTTTTTTCTTTAAAAATTTCTGGCCGCTCTCTGACCTGACACTGTAGACATAGGATAAAAGATCCTAGCTAAAGTTATCCTGCCTCTCATTAGCTTGAATTTAACTAATTTCCCCCTCTTATGTTGTTGTTTGGTTATTTGGGACCCCTCCTGGGACCCCCAACATACAGGGTAACAATGGTGCTTTTTACAAACCAAAAAGGAGAGTCATTCTCTTTCTCTCCTTATAGAGGCAATTTGCTTCAAGGCAGGATTTTGCAGGCTATCTTCTGTTGTGAATAAAAAGGAATCAAGCTTGTGAGGAAGGTTATTAACCCTCCTTTCCCAGTTAACTAGGATGGGCTGTGGAGTGACCCAGGAAAGGGAGTACATATATCAGCCTCAATAGGGATGGTCATAATTCTTCATAATTGTCTCCCTTTTGCATTTGGTGTGCAAAAAGAAGGGATGATTGTTGTATGTGAACGAGAATGGGAGAGCAAACATGCAACTAAAATTAAATAACTATTGTATAAATGATATTTCAGAATGATTCTTTCTTCCCTGTATTGCTGCTGCAAAAGAAAGGAATACAACTTGAGCAGTTGAGCTTTCATTATGTGTAGAGATAGGAGCAAACATCTGTATAACAAATTTGTTGGCTTAGGGGTAGATTGCAGGGAAAGATGAAGACTGATTCAATTAAGAGATAGTCCATTTCCACCCTACA
>CAOLHI010007096.1:0-19097 GCA_948474755.1 Ctenosaura bakeri
GGGCAGGGCCCCTTTTGTTAGTATAGCGCATTAGCAAAAGGGTGTTTGCCAGAGACCTTAAGCATGAACTGGCTCAGTTAGCCTGCCTAGGTGAGGAATGGAATGTCATAGAATATAAAATGTAGAGTTGGAAGAGACCACACAGGCCATCCAGCCCAAACCCCCCTCCCATGCAGGAAACCCCCTCAAATAACCCCACAGATGGCCATCAAGCCTCTGCTTAAAAACCTCCAAGGAAGGAACCCCACTACACTCCGAGGCAGCAGATTCCATTCCCGGGACAGTGGCTGTCAGGAAGTTCTTCCTGAGGTTTAGGTGGAATCTCCTTTCCTGCAGCTTAAACCCATTGCTCCTTGTTCTGGTCTCTGGAGCAGCAGAAAAAAAGGCCCCTTCCTTACGTGGCATCCCTTCAAATATTTAAACATGGCTATCATGTCCCCTCTTAACCTCCTCTTCTGCAGACTAAACATACCCAGCTCTCTAAGTCTATCCTCATAGGGCATGGTTTCCAGGCCTCTCACCATTTTGGTCGCCCTCCTCTGGACTTGCTCCAGCTTGTCAATATCCTTCTTGAATTGGGGTGCCCAGAATGGAAAGTATTAAGAGGGGGTCTAACCAAAGCAGAGTAGAGTGGTACCAGTACCTCCCTATCTAAAATACTCCATTGATGCACCCAAAGAACATTGGCTTTCTTGGTTGCTGCATCACACTGCTGACTCACATTCAGCTTGTGGTCTATAAAACTCCTAGATCCCTTTACATATGCACCAGCCCTTTTCCCCCCATCTTATATTTCTGTATTCCATTTTTTCTACCTAAGTGAAGGACCTTCATTTCTCTCTGTTGAATTTCATTTTGTTGCCCTGGCCCACTCTCCAATCTATCCAGGTCATTTTGAATTTTGATCCTGTCCTCTCTATTAGAACCCCTCCCAATTTGGGGTCATCTGCAAATTTGATGAGCATGCCCTTATTCCTTATCCAAGCATTGATAAAAATATTGAAAAGCACTGGGCCTAGGACAGAACCCTGTGGCACCCCACTAGTCACTTCTCTCCAGGTGAAAAGCAGCCATTCGTATACCCTTTGGGTTCGGGCGGTCAACCAATTACAAATCCAACTCTAACAGTAGCCCTGTCCAGCCCACATTTTACTAGCTTCTTTGCAAGAATTTATGGGGAACTTTTGAAGGCCTTACTGAAATAAGGTATGCTACATCCACACATTCCCTTCATCTATCAAGCTAGTAACTTATCATAAAAAGAGACAAGATTAGTCTGGCATGACTTATTTTTGAGAAATCCATGTTGACTTCTCGTGATTACCGCGTTCTTTTAAATGATTAGAAACTACTGCTTAATGATCTGCTAAAGGATTTTTCCGGGTACTGATGCAGGCTGACTGGGCGAAATTATTTGGGCCCTCTTTTTTCCCCCTTCTTAAGATGAGGATAACATTTGTCTTTCCCAGCTGCGGGAAACTTCCCTGTCCTCCAAGATTTCTCAAAAATTATAAAAGGGGTTCCCAAAATGACCTCTGCCAGCAATGTCCAGAAATTTATCAGCCGCGCCGTTTACGTGCTTGTCTGGAGGCCTCCAAACACGTAGAGCGGGGTAGCAGAGGAAGGCCTAATGGTTTTGATATCAAAACAATATCAAGTGCTATTTCCGGGTAGGGCTGGGCCGCAGTAAAAAGGGTGCTGCTGTGGCAGCAGTGTTATTGTAAAGAAAAACCCTCTACCCACTTGCTAAGGGATCAATTACTGTCAAGCAGTAATTGTTTCCCCTTGGCATTGGTGGGAGCAGTCCAATGAAATCTATCTGAATGTGGGACCAAGGACCCCCGTTTCTGGTGCTGAATTGGGGCCTTGGGCCCCGAGGGTCTGCATTTACCATGGCACAAGCCAAACAGTCATCCATCCACTGGTTAATATCCTGCTTGAGCTGTGGCCACCATCCTGTCTTTAAACCCCCTCCAACGTGATCTGCCACCACAATGCCCTTGCTTGTGTAAAAATTTGGGTATGTCACCACGGAGGTCTGTTGGTGTGATCCAATGATGCTGATCATTTGTAACCACAGCCCAAAACATCCTCCCGCTTTTTAACTTGAACTGGCCAAATCGTAGTTTCCTTCCTAGCCAGTTCAGCTATCTCAGGGTCTCTTTTCTGAAGCATGGCAAATCAAATGTGGGAGGAATAAGGGGCTGTTTAGGATTCACATTGATGAGGGCTATGGAGACTCCATCATCCTGTACAGTGGCTTCTCTGGCAAGCACGTCTGCTTGTTTGTTCCAGAGACACATGACAGAGGTGCTCTTTTGATATCCTTTGACAGATCAACCCATGTCAGAGCAGTTCGGTCTTGGATCGGGGCAGCGTTTTGGCCCATTTCTCCAAGGGCAATAGGCTTCCCATCAGAGGTTTTTAGGTCATTTTGAACCCAAAATTGCGAGCCAGATACTAAAGCTTTGGCTGTCCAGTCCGAATCTTTGTAAACAGCTGGGGAGCAGTAAAGCCCTATGCTTCAGTATAGCATATAGAGCTTCTACTTCCACCACTTGGCTGGAGTGGGGTTGGGTTTCCCTTGAAGGGAGAAGGAGTCCGTCACGTGGATTGCACCAAAGCCTGTCCTAGGGCTCCCATCCATGTCATGAGGATCTGTCGCAGAACCAACAGATGAATCCTTGTAACTGTGGCTCTTCAAGTGAGGCCCCCAAATTTACTGGCCAATCTACAGTCTTTGTAGGTGGTAAAACACCATGTGTGGCTCTGGAACAATTAGGCCATATGGAGGGTGGTTCTTGTGGCTGCTTCTGAAAGTCCCCCTCATATGATACCAGGGAAAAGTCCATTTTGGGCCCTCCTGGTTGGATACGTAGCCATCCTGATTTTCCCCGAAAGAAAATAAGTGGTGTGTGGGGCATTGGACGATCAATGGGGACCTCCAATAATAAATTCTCAGTGTGTTAATGCTCAGATAGTGCGAGGCACATTTTCTCGCATGGACTAGATTTCATTTCATGTGGACTCAAATTTCTGGAGGCGTAAGCAATCATATGCTAAGTACCATTCAAAGGTTGTGAAAGAAATGCCCTCATGTTCCTGTCAGAGATGGCTAACAAAGGAATGGCTTGGTCATGTTCAGATCAGCTAAGGCAGGTGCCTTCACTAGGCCCTTTTTCAATGCATGAATCCCTGTTGCTGTGCAGGCCCCCACTCCCACTGAGCGTCCTTTTAAGAGAGCATATAGAGGCCTCACTTGGGCAGTGAATGACTCAATGAAGTCTCAAGAAGAGTTGATGTGCCCAAGAGGGACCTGAGGGGTGCATGTCAGAGGCGCTGGGGGTTTTGGGAGATGATTTCCCCCGTTGGGATTTGGGGGGGCCGCCCTTTCAGCTCCCAAGCAAAGTCCTAAAATTTGACCTTGGTGGAGACTAGCTGTATCCCTAAAAAAGACCCCCGGGTGACATCCCTAGTCTTTTCTTCTGAGTGGATGTGATGTCATCCACAAAGACAAGGCATAGGATCATGAGGCTGCAGTCACCCACATTTTACCATGTGAGCCTGGCAGATGCGGGGAACTCAAGTGGAATCCCGGGGCGGTATCTTGAAGACATACTATTGCCCTCTAAATGTGAAGGAAAATTTTACCACACACTTCATGAAGTGGTATGGAGGGGAAAGTTACCAAATCCACTATGCTGTAGTGCCTGGCACCGGTGGCAATGGCGGCCAGGATTTCATTATACTTAGCAACTACTGGGGCCACTAGGGGAATGGTGGAATTCAGAGCCCTGAGATCCATTGTCATCCTCCAAGTCTTCCCATCAGCTTTCAGGACCGGCCATAGGGGAGCATTACAGATAGACTGCATAGGAGTATCACATCCCACTTAAGGAGTCCCTCTATGGTACTTCCTATTTCTTCCTCAGCCACTGCAGGAAACCTATACTGTTTTGAAAGGCGGGGAACCTTGCCTTCAGTTAACACACAGGCATCCTTCACCTTTCCACATTCTATTTTGTCCTTGATCCAGACCTCTGGGGGAAACTTTCACCCAGGAGTTGCTGGCCACGTTCTGGATCGGGGGTGGAGCCTTGATGCTGCACAGTGGTGAACAGCTGAAAATCAGGGGTTGATCCAATGTCCATAGGAGGCTGTTCACAGAGTCCATTGTGAGCTTGTTTCCTTGGGAAACCAATGCCCAGAAGGTCTTCATTTTTTCCTGATTTCACAAGCAGACATGTTAGACTGGAATTTCCCTATGAAGAGGGGAATGCCTTTTCCCCACTTTGGCTTGGTGTCCACCCCCCTGCCATACCCAGTCAAGTGGATAAGCGGGGTGGCTCACCATGCCTCACCAATTTAGGGTGCAGCACATTCAGAACTGCTCTGGAGTCAAAAAAAGGTGGCAGGAGTTTTGTCCCTGTTGGTCCCAATGCCTGCCTTCACCCAGAATCTTCCCCATCTGTCTGGCATCAGCTGAGCCATGAGGCCCTTTGGGGAGATTTACTAAGGCATCCCTATTTTAAAGCTTCCAATTTGGGGATGATGCCCAGAATGAAGGGCCATCCATTATGTGTCCACTTGTTGCACATCTCCCAGTTGGGCATGCTTAATCAACATTGAGCAGCCCCACTTTTGGGCTTTTATAAATTGGCTCATGTTGACCCCAAAATTTTCTCAAGGCCATCTGCAATTTCACCAATTGTCTAGCAGGCACTCTTGGTGGGGTCACCCCCCGGACTGCACTGTCTGGAGTAAACCAGGGAGCCGGGTACTGGGCAGTGGAGTTTCCTGATTTGTTAGGTGGGCCTTGGGGGTCTCTGATCACCACAAGTCCTGCCTGGCCTTGGGGGCCTGCTTTGGTGGGGGGAAGGTTTTAATTCCCCTTGGGAGCTGAAGCGGGGCCTGATTTTCTGTGTTGGGAATGGAGCCCAAGTTGGAATATGTCACCTCCTGACAGGCTCCTAAATCCCCGGTTCCTTTCTGTGTGTCCTCTGAGTGAACTTCAGGGCACTAGTTTTGCAGGAGATCCAAAAACCTCTGGAAGTTGGCATCAAACTTGGCCCATGGTGTGGTTCAGGACTTATGAGACCCAGGACCATCTTAGTCTCATGGTTCAAGCCTCCGTAAAGTAGCATCTTGAACTCCATGTTATCAAAATCCCATTGCCCCTGTGATACCCGAACCTTGTCAGCCAGCATAGCCAGAAGTTGTTTTCTGGCTACGTAAACCGCAGGGTTCTCTTTGGGGTCCTGCTGCTCTAACACATACAGGACTCCTGCAGTCTCTCCAGGCCACAAAATCCTGATGATTTTCCTTGTTCACACATGGGCATCTAGCCTCACCAACACTCAAGCAGCAATAGCAGATTCCAAGGTGTGTTGCTCAAAGGGGGACATGCACAACTGGACCAGCTGGGTCAGGTTCTGACCATTGGCTGCAGTGTGAGAATGGATCACCATGTTCAGTCACATGATCCTGGTGGTCCTATTAAGAGGGTCAAGCTGATCCACAATAGCCTTGGCTTTGGGGGCTTTGCAGGGGATCCTAGTCTCTATCTCTTGTGTCTCTTCCTCTGCCTCGTCTTCCATAGTTGTTACCTTCCTACATGTCATGGACCTGGTTTTGACTGGGTGAACTGGAATGTGGCTATCTACACAGTCCAGGTTGTACAAGTGGGTCGCCATTGCATCCACAGGCAGCGTCTCCCTGAGGGGAGAGACTTCTACTCAGATGAGGGGTGCCGGGGTTGCCCACATCACTACAGCACTCTGTTACCCTGACTTCTGGGGGTCCCTTGGGGACACCATGATATGCTCCAAAAATGCAAAGATTGAGGAAATCAGCGGAGCACTGGCTGTAGCCAAACAAGGGGCAAGGTAACCCAGCAGGATTTTTTACCCAATTTTTACAGGCTCAGATCAAGCAAAATGCCAGACAAATGTACCAATAACTGGATTTTATTAACAAATGTATTCTCATGCACCAACGCACTCACCCACAAGGCAAGGCCTATTGAAAAAGGGAAAAAGGTGAAAATTGATAGGGGATTCAGTGAAGAGGGTGTAAGGTGGTGATACTGCACCTATCCTGAAGTCTTTGGTCTGGAAAGCAGCGAGAAGAATGGAGCTCAGCGAAGAGAAGCAGCTGAGGGGGTCACTCGAGTAACAGAGTGCCGGTATGCTAACGTGGCAAGGAGTTTTCTGAATAGACCCTCAAAAACTGGGGCTACTTATAGAGCAGAAAGTACCTTGAGGGCAGGCCCTCTCCCGGGAAGAACAATGGCCAAAACAAAGGGAGAAATGCCGCAGAATAGCAACTTGGTAGTTTGTATGATTGGCTTAAGGCAGATGCTGTCGGGTTGCCCTCCATATTATAGTAATGGGACATGTAGTAGGTTTTGAGTTAGCTGCTTGCTTGTAACAAAGGTATGGGAACCAGAGACTGTTAGGTAAACAAAAGGTAGGAATGTACTGATAAGCACTGCCAGGCTTCCATGGCTTCAAGGTCTCTTGCAAGCGGGAGGGAAAAACGTCTTGGTGCTTTTGAATTCTCTAATTGCCATTAGTCCACTCACTGAAGTCCTGTACGATGTATCTCACCGCTCTCCCAGGCAGAAGAGATCATCCTGTCTGCAAAGGCAAGTTTAGCCCCCAGCCTCTGAAGCTGGAGCCACTTCATTGATTATCTCTCCTGGGGCCTTCTACTGGGCCTCCAACTGCCTTCTTGGAGAATTAGATCTAGGAGCTGCCTTTCCTCACCCAGCTGTGTTTCCTTTGGGTATGAAGGCAGAGCAGAACTGTTCCAGCAGCCTCTCCCAGGGAAGAAGAGACCATCCCGTCTGCATAGGCAAGTTTAGCCCCTAGCTTCTGAAGCTGCAGCCATTCTAGTGATTACTTTTCCTGGGGCCTTCTGCTTGGCCTCTAACTGCCTCTCTGCAGTCTCAGACCTGGACCCCCAGTAAGGAAAATTCAAGAATTGCCATCCAATAGACAATTGGGCTTTATTATAAGTTGGGGTTAATTCATTTTCCTTGTACCTAATTTGTTCCTTTTATAGTTATAGTGTGAGGGAGTAAGGGCTAGCTACTGTGCTAGGATGGATCTCTTGTGAAAATGGCATTGTTGGTTGGTAACTTATTTATCTAGTTTTAACCTTCAAACAATTAGTTTGTTTCAGTTGGGGGATTTCCCCTTTGCTGGTGTTTTATTTATTTATTTAGCTCATTCCCTCACTTTTGTTTCTGGCGGGGAAAATTTTGCAGTTTTCCCCAAACTGATCTAAGTTACCAACTTAAAGGAAAGTTTTAAGAAGTAATCTGGCAAAATACTTGATCCCTTAGGGTTTGAGCCCAGAATATATCCCTTAGTTGCTAAGTTCTGTCTCTGATTGGGTGTGGCTGCCCTCCAGATTTCGATACATTTTTGGTATAATTACTAGTCGAGGGATGGTTGTGACCCAGGCCCAGTGTAGATTAAAGGGAGTCGACCCAGAGCAGAGTTTACCCTCTAGATATAAACAGCTCCATATAGATGATTTTTTAAACTCCTGTGCTACAACAGCCACTAATGGAGCAACCCAGCATACATCGCTGACAGAGGAACTGTCACCGCAATTTAAGTTAAATTTTGATGTTTCAGCCATTTTTGCATATTACGATCTGTTTAATACAGACAACATAAGTCCAACTTTGAATGGTAGAACTGATTTTATAGCCCTGAAGGGGTCTTAAATTCACAGGAAAAGTTGACAGAGAAAACTCCTCTCTTATTTTGGATGGGTCCCTCAGTAATTATTCTCTGGATATACATTCCCGACATTGTTTTCTGACCTCCAAGTGTTACTCTGATTTCTGGGGGCCCTAAAGGGCACCTAAGTGTGTCCATTTCTGGGGGAAAGGGAATTAGCAAGAGCACAAGCTAAGCAATACAAGAGGCAGGGCAACCTAGCGAGATCTTGAACCCAATGTTCATGGGGTCAGGCCCAGTCAATAATCAAACAGAAGTAAATAATAATTGTTTTCTTTATTTTGAAACACAGTCAAAACGTATGTATGCAAACACTCACACAGACCTAATGAAAGAAAGGTAGGAGTTGGATAGAGGGTTTTTGAGAGGGATTTTTCAGGGGGAAAAACTACACCCGATCCTGAAGCCCAGTTTATCAGAAGAAAAGTCAGTTGAAACAGATTCTCAGCACTTGGAAGCTGAGGGGAAGATTCAGCAAACGGAGCGACAGCAAGGCAGGATGGAAGCCAGGAGCGATCTGAAGAAACGCTCAAAATCAAGGGGTCTTATAGTGAAAAATGGGTGCATAGGCTAGTCCGTTCCCAGGGAAAACAATGGGTTTCGGGCTGGAGACAAAGCCTCCGAAAGGACAGTACTTTACATGATTGAATTATGACAGCATTGTCAATAGTGCAGACAGTATGGAAATGTGGAGTGCTCGACAGTTGGATATTTGGCTTGTCAAGCTGCCTGCTTGGGGCAGGTAGTCTTTTGTAAACAGCGTGCATACATAATGTGATCTTAAAAGGGTACTTGCCTGGAGGTCTCCTGAAGCTGCAGTCTGGCAATTACTGGCTTGCCTGGATTTGTTTTGAATAGTTCAGCTTTTTTCAGCCGTGCCCGTCTGAGCCGTGCCCATCTGAGCCGTGAGGTTTGGGGGCCTCACAAGCACGTAGAGCGGAATGGGTAGTGAAGGCCAAATTCTTGATATCAAATGATATCTAATATACCACAAGTCTGGACTAGAAACTACGATAACAATCCCCCCCCCTCGAAAATGGGTGATCTGGGGACAATATCGAACAGTTTCCAATCAAAAAGCAAAAATATTTTTAGTGCCAAATAGGGGTCTTAAGGTGCAGAGGTAGTATTTCTCTGTAGGGAAAGGGAGCTTTGGGGAAAACGAAGGATTTCTATCTTCAAAAATACATTCCTAACTTCAACTAAACACATTCACACAAATGTACATAGGCAATAAACGATAAGAAAATCTTCCCATCAGTAGAGAAGTAGTGGCAAACTGGCAGTATCGGCAAATGGCACAATGCATAAACATTTGAAATTGAAGCAAGAGTGCACCTACCAATGAGGCACTGCAGAAATGAGCAAGGAAAAATGGAAATGGTTACAATGTATTGAAGTTTGCAAACTAGCTAACAATTGCTTGCTGACTATTAGCTGCTTGCATCTTGCAGATCTTGGGTTGAGGAATAGTCCATTTGGAACTTGATCAGGATAGCAATAGTTTTTTAACTGAGTTCTTTTGTCAAAAAGTCTTTTATCTCCATCGGGAGGTGTTTGGGTCACCCACCCATGGTCCCACAGCTATGGCAGAGGACTCGGGCATCTCCTTGGACTGGCTCCCAAATGGAGATGCACTCTTCTTCACCCCCCCCCCCCCGGTACCCGAGGGTGATGGTCAGGTCTGGGGGTTGTCCCAGCTCTCCGGAGCTGTCAACCTGTAACTATTTTGCAACAGAACTGACAACAAGGTTATCCAATTCACAGATAAAACGCAAATTACCAGCTCAGTGCCTGATGGGAGTTCAAACTGAACTCTAAAAATTTTGTTTTGCTATAACCAGAAAGTTTGTGGGGGAGTGAGGATATAAATAGCTCCCAATAATAGAGCTGTATTGGCCTTAGCAGGGCCTATTCAGGTAGTGAGGCTGTGAATGCAGAACCCACATCAAGCCGCCGTCTCTGAGGCTGCCTTAGCCATGTCAACCTGTACTCTAGAAGCCAGGATTCAATTAGCAGACAAATAGCCAAGGTCATCCCAGAACAGGATGAAATTCCACTTGGCAGATGGTTCGCCAAGGTCCCCCCTCACTCAGACCTAGAGCCTTGCTCCAAGCTTGATGATGTAGCCCAAGGGCTTGGGGCGCTGCATGTACAGGGCTGGTGGTTAGATGTAGGTTCTGAGTGCACAACTTCCCTACCTCAAGAAAGCTGGGCTCCGCGGCAGGCCTGAAGATTGGTTGCCCGGATAGGATTTAGTAAACAGACAAGACATCGCAAAACTATTTATACTAACAATAAACTATGTACAAATTACAAACCTCAGAGCTCCCAACTCCTAATAAAACTGGCCAGCTTGTAGCTGAAAAATTTGTTTCTTGACCCACAGTGCAAGGCCAATTAAGCATAAGGCTAGTATAACCTGGAAGACTACTAGTATTATTAAAGTATGCAAGGCAAAGTGGGCTATTGTTTGCCCTGTGGAAGACCAACTGAAGGTATCCCACCATGACTGTCCGCTTCCAAATCCTCGGATGATTCAACGATCACCTTGGTGGAATGATTAACTGTCAAGGCAATCTGGTGGAGGGAGTGCGATACCTCCAGTACTCAGTGTGCTAGGTGGGTGAGATTCTGTAGCCATAGAGACAAGGAGATCTCATCCTTGAGTTGGCATCCGACTAGTTCGGACTCCGTGGGCACGTATCCAGTCTCTAAGACATAATATTTTATCTCCTGAGATAAAAGTTCTGCCCAAAACAATCCTGAACGTGCTGTGCCCAAAAGCAAGGGTTGCCGCCGGTGTGGTTGATTCTTATGGTCACACTGCTAGGTAATACTGTGACTTGCGGACAGGGGGTCCTTAAACAAAAGCACTCATTATTGATCTGAGCCATTACTGTGTAGTTGACCGGGATTGCAATATATTCAGAAGTGTTACCATAACTAAAACTGTCTATATTTCGAAAGCACTGTACCCAATGTTGATGGAACAAACAACCAGATAAATCATAGGAATGTGTGCCATTAGACCAGTGGTGTATCAGTCAGTGATAGTCCGAGATGGGACAATGGATGTAAAATTACTGGGTCCAGAATCCTTTCATGTACGACTTCCACCTTTAGAGTTAGGCTCTCCCAAGTGGCATGCCGTATTTGTGCCAAAGTGGTGGGGTGTTCTAGCGATTCCGGATATCTTTCTCTCAGCAGGCTCAGGATCTCTGGGTGCATTAAATCCATGATGAATGTGCATTAAACCCTGGATCACTTGAGCAGCAAATGTGATTATATTGCTTTGGTTGCAAAAGGGGAAAAAGTTCAATATCTACAACTACGACTAAGAAAAACTATATACACAAAGAGAGGGAAACTTTGCTTGAGTGTGTTACTTCAGCGTGGCTGCCATCCCATGAAGGGAAGTAGAGCCGTTGCTTTGCTACTTGGTTGCTGCACAAAAGAGGGGGTTGCCTCGTCTGGGGGCTTTCCCTTCCAGTCCTTTTGATTGTGCTGGCTGGTGGATCTCTGAAATTACTTGGAAGAGTGGCAGAGCCCACCCCTGGCTTGAGATCCTTTTATCCAAATCAAAGTGGAGGCTTGTATCTGACCCAAGTGCCTCCTGAAGTACTGCATTTCGTGGCAGGATGGTGATCGAGACAGAGCTTTAGACTGTCTTGGCTCCTCTCAAGATCACCAGAGTAAAAAGGTATTGGGTGCCACTGAATATGAATGTAAGCTGGCACCAGTATAGCTCTGTGGAGGGGAAGGCAGTAGCCACATCTACCTCCATGTGCTATTTGGAACTCACAGTTGTTGAAATCTGCAGTCAAAGGGAGTGTGTAGTGTCAACACAGAGTGTGTCAGGGTGAGTGCCCTTACTAAACTGTGCTCTTGTTGGGCAGGAGCATTTTGCTGCTTGGATTCCCAGTCTGACCGGAAATTCTCTTGAAGGAGGGCATGGATAGGGTGGACTCTCTCTGCCAAGGATTCAAGATTCAAGGATTCTGCCAAGGTTTCTCGGGGAAACTTCAGGTTTCTAACCGGGGGCTCAGAGCAGGGACAATGGTGAGCTTTGGAAGCTTGGGGCTGGCTTCCCCTTGCTGTGTGCTTTCCCCTTCCTGGCTCTCACATATGCTGGCAATGTTCTGTGCCTTGTTAGATTTGGTGGGGGCTTCCTCCTGAACCTTAGCCTGTTGCGATCCTTCTCGGTGCTCTGAAAGCACCACTGTCTCAGAGGTGGTTGGATTCGCACTTGGGACTATGTCAGAAGGAGGGGCACCCTGCCTTGTTTTAATGTGCACTGAGCGCTTATGTCCTCCGAAGGACTTAGATTGGGTCCCCCCCGCCGTACCCATTCAAATGGATAGCGTCTGGGGTGGGCTCATCCTGTCTTATCAGGTTTGGGTGCAGCACTTTTAGTGTTGCTCCGGAGTCTGCAAGGGGAGTGGCAGGGGTCTTTTCCCTATCAGTCCCAGTGTCTGCCTTCACCCTAGATTTACCGCATTTGTCGGGCTTCAGTCGAGTCACAACCCTTTGGGGGAGATCCCAGGACTGAGGGCACCCCTATTCAGACATCTCCAAGGTGGGATAGTATCCAGCCGGAGGGGGACTGTTGGTCACAGCATTGACCGGCTGTTTCATTCCGCCCTGAAGTTGTTTGTCTAGGGCCTCAAGGAGCTCTGAGGTGGGCCTTTTATCGAACTGGCTCATGTCCAGTCTGAGTTTCCTTAACATGCCCCAGATCTTTACTCGATCAGACGAGTAGGTCTGGGCAGTCGGATCATAGCCACCAGACATTTCCCTAGGAGCACCATTGTCTATGGCCTGTTTTGGAGCTGAAGGTGGGGGAGCAGAATTCCCTGCCCTGCTGGGCTGACTACAGGAGTCCCGAGCCTGCCAGTGCTCCTGCCTAGATTTGTTATCCAGTCTAGGAGGGGGACATGAATTCCAGTTCCCCTTCGGGACAGAATTCGGAGCTGTGTTCCTATGTTGGGAATGGGGTCCATAGTTGGAGTACGTTACCTCCAATATGGGTTCCCAATTCCCTGCGTCTCTTCTGTGAGGCTTAGGAGAGGGCTTCAGAGATCTAGCCTTGTGGAGCAAGTCAGCGACCCACCAGAGTTTGTTCCCAAATTCCTCCCAATCTGTAGTCACGGGGGGTCCACCAAGCCTAGGGCCATCTTTGTCTCATGGTTCAGACCTCCGTAAAGAAGAGTCTTGAACTCCACATGATTAAAGTTGTACCATCCTGGAGCCAAGGCAACCTTCTCCACTAAAATTGCCAGGAGCTGTTTCTGTGCCACGTATGCCTCTGGGTTTTCTCTGGGACCCTGTTGTTCCATAACATACAGAACACTTGCACTCTGCCCTGGCCACAGGATCCTGATGACCTCCCTCATCCAGTTGTGTGCCTCGAGTCTCACTAAACCTCGGGCTGCCATGGCAGACTCCAGCATGGGGAGCTCTGACAGGGACATACACAACCGGGCCAGCTGCGTTAAATCTTGGCCATTGGCTGTGGGGTGCGAGTGGATAACAGCATTAAGGCACATGATCCCAGTCAACTTATTCAAAGGACCAAGTTGGTCCGCAATAGCTTTGGCTTCTGTGGCTCTCCAGGGGACTCTCGTCTCTATCTCTTGAGTCTCCCACACTTCTGCTTTGTCTAAGCCTCCTTCTCCCAAAGGGGCAATCCTTTTTGTCATTGATCTAGTTTCTACTGGTTGGACTGGGACCCTGTGGCCACTCCTGTTGGGGAAATTGAGAAAAGATTTGATATTGAGAGACTTTGGTAATGAGACTCTCAATCAGCAGAGTATTTTAGTAATTGCACAAAAACGGAAGTTGAACAGATTACCAATCCCACTTCTTAACTCCACCCCAAACACACTTAATCTAGCTCAAAATAAACACAAAAACAGTTTGGTTAAAAATATAAAAGAGTTTACTCACAAAATCTTGTACATAGTCTATACAGGTTCAATTCTTGAAGAAGGTAGGAAAAAAATTAAGCACTCACATGCTTGCTGCCGATAATCCCTGTTGGGAGATCTCAGAACATGCTTTCAGGTCAAAAGGCGAAGGCAAAAAGAGAAGGAGTAAATGGCAAGAGAACCTTTTAAAGAACAAAGAATGTGTACATGCTGGAGAAGGAGGTGTTAACCAACAAACAGGAAGTTCTCTCTAGGCTATCTCTCTATGCTTACAATAGACATGCAAACAAACTAGCCATTTAATTGGGCATGCAAAGGTTGCCACTCCCAACACCCCTTCTCAACCGTGCATGCACCCCTGAAGTCCCATCTTGACTCGCAGGTTCTCAAAGCCGTCTCTTGGTAGAGGTTTGGTCAGCTACCATCTCAGTGGTTGGACAGTTGTTCATCTTGATCATTCCATTCTGTGTGAGCTCACGTACTTTGTGGTATCTTGTTCCTATGTGCTTGCTGCGTGGTGTCATCTTCTCTGTTTGAGAAAGTTTAATCAGCTCTGGTTGTCTTCCATTACTTGAATTGGTTTTTTATTCCAAAATCAGACAACAATTGATCAAGCCATAGTAATTCTCTACATGCTTCTGATGCTGAAATATACTCTGCTTCTGTAGAGGATAGAGTCACCACACTCTGCTTATGGCTGCCCCAAGAAATAAGTCCATCTCCATACAAAAATAGGAAACCACTAACTGAGTGATAATCTGCAGTGTCACCAGCCCAATCCGCATCAGTGTAGCATACTAAGTTTGGATTGCTACTAGCTGGTAGCTTCAATTTAAAATTGTTAGTCCCTTTTAAGTATCTAGCCACCCTTTTTACTCCAGTCCAATCTTTCTTTGTGGGTGAGCTAACCTTCCTGCTCAGAATCCCTACAGCAGATGCAATATCAGGTCTTGTGTTGGTAGACAGGTACAGGAGTTTTCCTATTGCTGTTCTGTAGAGACTATTATCTGATAAAGCATCACTTTCTTCAGTATTTTAAAGAAAATCTGTGGTCATGGGCATTGCTACAGTATAAGCATCTTGGAGTCCTAAGCTTTCTAAAAGTTCAGCAATCTTTTGCTTTTGATTCAGTAGAAAAGAGCCATCTTGTTCTCTTTGAATCTCCATGCCTAAATAGTATTTTGCATCTCCTAACTCTTTCAATTCCACTTCTTTGTTCTAGTGATGTACAACTTCTGAGTAGTCTTTATTTCTGTTGGTGGCTATAATCAAATCATCAACATAGGTCAGGATAAATGTTGAATAACCTTCTTTGGTTCTGGTGTATAGACACTGATCTGCTTCTCCTTGCTTAAACCCTAATTGTTTCAACATTGTGTCTAGTTTCTCATTCCAAGCTCTAGCAGCCTGTTTAAGTCCATACAATCCCTTGTTAAGCTTGCAAACCAGATATGGTTGCTTCTGGTCTACAAAGCCTGCAGGTTGTTGCATGTACAGTTCCTCTGTTATTTGTCCATGTAAGAAATCAGTTTTCACATCAAGGTGTCTGGCATCCATTTGTTTGGAAGCAGCTAGACTGAGAAGCAGTCTTATGGTACTGTGTTTGACAACAGGCGCAAATGTCTCATCAAAGTCTATCCCAAATTTCTGTGAGAAGCCTTGTGCAACTAGCCTTACTTTGTAGCGTTCCACCTTTCCTTGTGCATCCAGTTTCAGCTTGAAGACCCATCTGAACCCTATGGCTTTCTTTCCTGGTGGAAGTTCAGTAAGCGTCCATGTTCTATTCTTATGCAGTGCATCTATTTCTTCTTGTGCTGCTTTTCTCCACTAGCTGCCTCAGTTGCAGGCATCTGTTCAATTTCTTCAAAGCTTGATGGTTCATTTGGTAACGCTGATGTTGCGAGGTAGGACAAGTGTGGAGCTGGTACACCTTTGTTGGATCGCGTCGAGCTGTCCGGGAACCTGTTCTGGAACCTGTCCTGTCTCTGCAGCATCCTCCAGTCCAGTGCTCAGGTCAGAGCCATCTGCATCCCCTTTTCTTAGTGTACTGCTCTCTGCCTTTAGCTTGCTTTCTGCAGCATATATCTCAGTCCTTTGTTCAGAGTCAGGTTGTGTAGCTGCTTGTGGTATTCAGATGAAGACAACATTTGCACTTCTAAGAGAGGTTCAACATTTTGCTCTTCTTCTTCCAGTGATTCTAAGATAGTCTCTCGTTCATCTGGAAAATCTATGACAGTTCCTCTCTTATCAACTCTGCTTTGTTCATAAAAGTAAACTACATGCCTGGTAGTAACTTCACCAGTCTTTAAGTTCATTACTCTATAACCTTTGCTTCCAGGAGCATAGCCAATTAGAATAGTCTGCTCTGCTCTTGCACCTAGTTTGTGTCGCTTCTGTTGTGGTATGTATGAATATGCAATACTTCCAAAGGTTCTAATGTGTTTCATGTCTGGTACTCTGCCATGCCATAGTTGAAATGGTGTTCGTGTGGTGCCTTTTGTTGGCAATCTATTCTGGAGATACGTTGTGGTCATAAAGGCATCACCCCAAAATTTACTGGGAAGATAAGCATCTGCCAGCATGCACTTTATCATCTCCGGGAGAGATCTCAGTTTTCTTTCAGCAATCCCATTCTGCTCAGGACTGTAAGGAACACTCCTCCTGTGCAAAATGCCATGCTCTTCCAGGAAAGCTTGTGTGCGATGTGAAATGTACTCACCAGTGCCATCTGTCTGGATAGCTTTAGATGTCATCTCAAACTTGGTTCTCACCATGACAACATACTTCTGTAGCATGTCTTGGGCTAGACTCTTCTCTTTCAGAAGATAAGTAACACAATACCTTGAAAAATCATCCACAAAAATTAAAGCATATCTGTTTCCACCAAGTGAAGGAACATTAAATGGACCACACAAATCACTGTGAATGAGATCCAGTACCTTAGTGGTTCTCTTTTCAGTCCTCGGATGAAATGAGGATCTGATTGACTTTTGTTCAACACAAGTTATGCACCTGGTAGTACTCTCATTGTATTGTTGATTCACCTTGATTCTTGTAGCCAAACTCTGGTTCTGTAGTTCAAGAACTGCCTTTGGATCGCGATGTCCAAGATGTCTGTGCCATAGGTCAAGGCTGTTCTCATTCATCTGTGCTCTAGCAACATTAGCTTGTTGAGCTGAAAGACGTAACTCATAGACACCATTCTCAAATGCTTCTGCAAAAAGGACATTATCTTTGGTAACTGTGCATTTGCCTTGTTTGAAAAGTATTTCAAATCCTTTCTTATCTAAAGCAGACACACTGAGCATGTTGCAGTGTAATTCAGGAACAAACAAGACATCACTTGCTACATTCTGGGCAACTTTGCCATTAGGCAATAGACAGTTTAAAGTGCAGCTTCCTGATCCCAGGATCTGCATGGATTCACCATTTGCAGCTTGAATTTTTCCTGTTGCATCTGGATCCATTTTATCCAAATAAGCATCAGAAAATGTGCTGTGATTGGTACAGCCAGAATCTATAATCCAACAATTATTTTTCTGCTTGTAGTCATTAACTGCCAGAGTCTGTCCCATTAAAAGAAGATTAGTTCTTCTGTAAGACTGTTTGCTTGGTTCACCTACATGCTGCCTTTGTCTTGTAAATTACTTAGTTGGAGAGCTACCATTGGCTGAGGGTTTTTTGGGAAGGGTACAGTTTCTTGCAATGTGACCCTTCTTGTTGCAGTTATAGCAACTGAGCTCTGATTGGTCCCTAGGCAGAGCTTTGGGTCTGCCCTTCTTAGTGGCCAGGTAATTTGATCCACTTGGTCTCTGTGTATGATCAAAAGGGGAGGCCCCTTGGTCAATGCATTCTTCTCGTAGTTTAGACAAAGCTTCATTAAAGGCTAGCCCTTTTAAGTTTTGTGTGAGAGAGATGAAGGGATTGAATTCTGATCCCAGAGTTCCAGTCAGGAAACAAACTTTTTGTCTATCAGAAAACTGGAATCCACAGGAATTCAACTTATCAAAAATTATAATCAGTTTGCTGATATAAGCTTCACAGCCTGCTTTAGTATGAAGGCGAAGCTGTACAAGTTCCCTCATCCAAATTGACTGAGACTTTTCATATGAAAGACTATAAACTTCTTTAAGTTTGGCTAGCATTTCCTTTGCAGTGGTACAATCTCTCACATATAGTAGCTGTTTAGCCTCCAATGCATTACCAGTTAGGTACTCTGCTGTGGCATCTTTTCTCAACCATTGTTCTGCAGCTTCACCACTTGGTTTTTCTTTTTCAATTGCATCAAGAACATTCTGGTAATTAAAGGGTAAATTTAATTTTTGTCTCCATTCTATATAGCTCTCTTTGGTGAGTTGCACAAGTCTGGGTTTGGAAGCTAGGTCTAAATCTGCTAAATCTGCACGCAGCATTTTTGCTTTAGTTAGCAATTCCAACAAAAAAAGAATCAGCTCCCAAAAAGGTAAAAGGTAAAAATTCTCTAGCTAGATGTGTGTTTCCAAAAATGGAGGGAAGGGGAAAAAACCAGCCACTTTCACAAGAAAGACACAAAGCAAAAAAATAACTAAAACCCAAAAAATCTGGTAACTGTTCTGTTCTGGGACCCCATAATCTGTTGGGGAAATTGAGAAAAGATTTGATATTGAGAGACTTCGGTAATGAGACTCTCAATCAGCAGAGTATTTTAGTAATTGCACAAAAACGGAAGTTGAACAGATTACCAGTCCCACTTCTTAACTCCTCCCCAAACACACTTAATCTAGCTCAAAATAAACACAAAAACAGTTTGGTTAAAAATATAAAAGAGTTTACTTACAAAATCTCGTACCTAGTCTATACAGGTTCAATTCTTGAAGAAGGTAGGAAGAAAATTAAGCACTCACATGCTTGCTGCCGATAATCCCTGTTGGAAGATGTCAGAGCATGCTTTCAAGTCAAAAGGCGAAGGCAAAAAGGGAAGGAGTGAATGGCAAGAGAACCTTTTAAAGAACAAAGAATGTGTACATGCTGGAGAAGGAGGTGTTAACCAACAAACAGGAAGTTCTCTCTAGGCTATCTCTCTATGCTTACAATAGACATGCAAACAAACTAGCCATTTAATTGGGCATGCAAAGGTTGCCACTCCCAACACCCCTTCTCAACCGTGCATGCACCCCTGAAGTCCCATCTTGACTCGCAGGTTCTCAAAGCCGTCTCTTGGTAGAGGTTTGGTCAGCTACCATCTCAGTGGTTGGACAGTTGTTCATCTTGATCATTCCATTCTGTGTGAGCTCACGTACTTTGTGGTATCTTGTTCCTATGTGCTTGCTGCGTGGTGTCATCTTCTCTGTTTGAGAAAGTTTAATCAGCTCTGGTTGTCTTCCATTACTTGAATTGGTTTTTTATTCCAAAATCAGACAACAATTGATAAACC
>CAOLHI010007097.1:0-26631 GCA_948474755.1 Ctenosaura bakeri
AATATAGTATGCTTTCTAACTGTCTCAAGAAGAAATGCTAAAATGATGAAATGACTTTACCTGGCTTATTGAGATTTTGCAGCCCATAGTACACAATCTATTGCTTAATAATCGTTCTGACAAAAAAGAAACTGATCTTACTTTTTTTTTCATTTCAGGTGGCTAATATTAAGAAAGAGACACACATTGTCTGGTATAAAGATGAAAGGGAGATAATGGTTGATGAAACTCATGACTTCAAGGATGGTGTGTGTACTTTGCTGATAACAGAGGTGAGTAATCCTTTTTCTGTTGAGGATGGTCACTTCAGATATGACAAACTTCCAAAATGGACAGTGCTTTGTGAGAGCAAAAGATATGCAGACATAGGCCATTTCCTCAAAGGCCCTCCCTAAACTGCAAACCCCAGGATTCCATAGAATGTTGAAAGTGGAATAATAGCGCTATCACAGTCTAGTGTGGAAATGGCCCAAGAAAGAGGTTACCATACAACAAAGCTGAAGCAGGCAGGTGTTGTTTAGGAGACAGATGACACAATAGAGCATGTCTGACTGGTGCAACAAGACTTCCAAAGTGTTGTCCATACCAAGGTATGGCAATGGGGTGCAACTTTATGCTTTCTGTTAGGCAACAAAATGTCTTGAGCTAGCACTGAACATGAGGATAATTCACTCATTTGTGACACAGTAGATACATGCACTGGCCTGCAAAATTGTCAAGGTGGGAAACCTGTAATCCTCTAGATGTTGTTGAACTAAAACTTCCATCATCACTTCTATTGGCCATGCTCGCTGGGGTGGATAGGAAATGGAAACCACATGTAATCTGCTCCTAACTGCATATTTCATCTCCACCACCACATGTTTTCAAAGGTTAAGTGCTGTTTATCCTTTGCATAAAAAAGCTTGGGAGAATATAGTCTAATTTAATTCACTTTCTGACTGCTTGAATAACCAGCATTATCTGGGAGTCACACAAAATTATAAGGCCTCTATTCTATTATGCAATTTTGATAGTGAGTTGGATAAGTGGCTGCATCTTTTTTGGAGTTGGTTTAAAAATATCTCCAATACCATTTTTATTACCTAAGCGAATGCACAATAGTCTGCACAACTTTTTGCACAACTACTTGTGCAATCAAGTGCAACTGCACTTGTGGGGACTTTTACTCTGCTAGTGCTAAATTTAGGCCTATATGGTTTCCAGGTGGGCAGGGAATGGGCAAAAGCATGCCATAATCACTATTCCCTCCAACTTGGCCCACTCAAAAAATCAAAACAAAAAACCCCAACCCTGTATTGAGATGTTATATGTCATTTTAATTTCATCTCCTACATCAGTTATTGAACTACTGGGAATCAAGACTGATGCCATGCTCTGAATTATTCAAGGGAATTAATTGGGGTAGAAAAACATTAAATATATTTTGCTAGCCTATAAATGCAAGGGAGATCTCTGAGATGATGTAGGAGACTCAACAAAATATAAAATAAAAATGATCTTTTTAGGGCAATCCTATGCGTGTGAACACGGAAGTCAGGCCCACTATGTTCATTGGGGATTACTTCCAGATAAGTGTGCATAGGACTTCTCAAGCTTGTTTGATGAGAACAAAGGAGAAGGCCTTCTTGGAGGCTGCTTCCAGATTTTATAACTCTCACTCTAGGGAGGACAGGATTTTTCCATATTTGCTGTTCTTCTGTCAGTAAGTTGAAGTACTTTTGTGCCATCAGACTTTTAGAAATTGAATGGGATGGGCTTTTGACATTGCAATGTGCTGCTTATAGTTTGTATAGAGAACCAGCATGGTATAGTGGTCTATAACCCTGGAGACCAGGGTTTGATTCTCTGCTCAGTTATGGAAACCCACTGGGTGACCTTGTGCTCATCCCACACTCTCAGCCACCAGAAAAATCCATGATAGGTTCACCTTAGGATTGCTGCAAGTTGCAAACAACTTGAAGGCGCACAACGACAATAGCTTTTAAATGGATTTTAATGTTTTGAAGTTTACAGCTTTTTAAATTGTTTGTTAAATAACTTTTATATTTATACCTTTATTGAAATTTGTTTATAGTTTTTTAAATCTGTATTGTTTTTAAAAATGTTGTGAGCTGCCTTGAGTCTTATTATTGGGAGAAACTAGGATATAAACAAATATAAACAAATAATATAAACAAATGTAAATAAATAATAATATAGTAACAAATATAAGCAGATAATAACGATAACAATAATAGCCACAAAGATTGAGAATACAGAAGAAAGAAGGAAAGAGGAAGCATTTAGTCAAAGGATGTACTGTATTAAAAGCTAATCCAAAATGAGAAAGGAGAATGGGTGAAAAAGTATAATTGTGTACATGGAGGAAAAGGTAAAAGAGGTCATTTGGTACTGGGATTTTTTGTTTCTATATCACAAGATAGCACTTTTTGATGCAATAAAAATTAAAAGAAATAATTATAAGAAATCAATCATCAAATAGCCCCATTGCATGGGAACTAAGACCATTGGGCAATTCAGAGAGATATTCAAGTGGCACAAGAATGCATTCAAGAGTGATTTGCCAATCCAACCTGTGCAATTGTCATAATTAAAAAAAAAAAAAGCACCACAAAATAAGTCTGGTAGTTGTGATAAAAATAACATGAACATGCTCAAATAAAATGCCCTGGAAACAATCTATCTGGAAAAAAAGGGTGACCAAAGAATATTAGTCCCTCATGAAATAACTAGCGTGGAAGTAATCAAAGACACTAACAAGAGGTGGCAATGCTAATAAAAAGGCAGGAATAATTATCTAATACATTGCAAGCTTAGCAAAAATAAAGGGATGGAAAAGGGGACTTAAACTGAACAAAGAACTCTTCTTCAGTTAAGTGCCTGGAAGAAGGAAGTTATACTCTGGCTATTCTCCCAGACTTCATTAATTCGGAAGCTGAGTGCCATGAATAATTCCATTCTCATCAGCATTAGAATGTTTGTACGAGGCTACCAGATCTCTTCCTACTCTTTACCTCTCTGGCTTCTCATCAGCCCAGAGGATAACTTTCCTAACTCTCTCAACTTGTGCAAAAGCTAAATGATGATAGTCATTTTAACATTCATTCAGCTATATAAGAATTAGCTCTTGCCAGAGGCAGATTACATTACATCAGTTAGTACAAACCATGTATTTATTTATATATTTCTTTTAAATATATAGGGTGCATTGATACAGAACTGGAACTCACTTTTCCTCTATTGTATCCCTGAACCACATTAAAGCCATTTCAGCTTAAAAATAATATTTGACCTATTTCTCCCTCCCCACATGCTGAATGACTGGCACGTCAAAGTTAGTGTGTGAGAAACAGAGACTTTTGCCTTAGGCTTGGTAGAGGGAATGTAGTGTGGTGGTAGCAGCAGTGTCACACATGACGATAACATGGTATAGTAGTTATAGCTTCAACATATAGCCTATAATTGTCTTTTTAATTATCATTACTTCTCTTTAGGAAAGAAGTGAGGGCTTATTAGATAAAACCTATTAGTATTTTCTTATCAAAAAAGGTTCATGTATTCGTATTTAGACCCCTCTGTTTTGTGTTGCCTCCCAGAAAAAGGGATATTTCCTTTTATTAACAGCTCTTATTTTCCTTTACATTCATGGCTTGCTGTGTCCTACTGATTGAGATCTCTGCCCTCCCCATATTTTATTCTGCCCTATTTCACTATGTTGTTGGATGAATTAAAAACATGAACCTTTTTTGATTAGAAAAAAATTAACAATTTCTTCTTGATTAGAAATAACAATATATGTACTAATTATGAAGAGCTGTCATTTGTTCTCTTCCTCAGGCCTCTCTATATCTAGTATGTCTCACTCTCTCTCTCCTTCACCATTGTTGCTAATAGATAAATTGCTTTCTTCACAGTTTTCTAAGAAAGATGCTGGTGTATATGAAGTAATATTGAAAGATGATAGAGGAAAGGACAAAAGCGTATTGAAACTTGTGGAAGGAGGTGAGAATTTCATATTGTATTTCACGCAGCAAAGCAACATGAATGTTGACTTGGAACTATGCCTCACTAAATTCATTTGGCTTAGTCCCTAACTAAAGATGCAGAGAATTATGGCCTTCACTTCATCATGAATCAGCAGTAAAACAGATTAAAATCTATTAATGTATTTTAATTGAATAAGATTTATTAATACACAATATGATTAGAGCAACTCTCTAAACACACTTTGTATTGATGGACTGTTTCTGTCTGCAAAGTTGGAAGTCTGTCTCTAGAAAGACAGTAGGAGTAGCCTAAGCTATTTTGACATCCTTGGTTGCTTAGCCTGCCATTCAGGAGATGTACCCCAGAAGCCCTTGGGATAGCATGGGGACGTTTAGCTCCACATCTTAAATTTTAAGATACACCTGGCAATGCATGCACACTCTGCAACATTGCAAAGGACTTTAGGGCACGAATCTTAAGACTCCTTAAGACAGTGCTGCCACTTGGATGACTTTGAAGTTAAACTAGTCCTGAAGGAGAATTCATTTCCAATGAAGATTTTATATATAATGTTTTAGTTTAACTAATTGGGCAACAGAATGCATGGACTTTCCATGTCTTATTCTCTTGATGAGCAGCAAGCCAAAGGGGTTAAAATTGCATTAAAGCAGGGAAGATGTGTGCAGATTCCTTAAAAATACTTGTAACATTTTTAAAGACAAGTCAGATTTCCTAATAAGAATCCACTTACAGGAACACTCCAGATTAGCCAGGGAACTTCAGGGCATCATTCAGTTACAACCAGGCATGTCTGATTTGGGAACACTAAGTCTCAGTCTCTGGATTTGTTTCCACAGCTTTTGCAGATTTGATGACGGAAGTATGCAAAGTGATTGGTGAGTATTTAATTTGCTGATGAATGACTCATTTGTACCACTCCATGAATGACTGTAAGAGACTATAAAAAACATGTGTTGTATTTTCAGCTTTATCCGCAACAGATCTGAAAATTCAGAGTACAGAAGAGGGTATCAGATTATACTCATTTGTTAACTACTACTTGGAAGATTTGAGAGTGAGCTGGTCACACAAGTAAGTAGATCAACTCTTGCCAATGACTGACATTTCATTCAACAGGAACATTCCATACTTATTTAAATTTAGGACACATTCACACCAATGCATTTTTCCAGGCTGGTTTTGGATCAGCACAAACACAACAAACTCATTTGACGTACACACTGTACCCGTGGGGTCATATATAAAGAAATGATGTACTAATGCAGAAACAGAGCCAAGGGCCCAAATGGCAAGGAAATTATTCCCACTGAGGTAAAATAAAATACAACACAATTGTAGGCACATTTACTCAGAAGTAAATCTCCTTGACTTCAGTATTCACAAATAAAGGTTCATAGGCCTGCCACCTCAGACAGTCTGACATATATTAGGACTTCCAGGAAAAGTGATAGTGCAGGAGAGTTGAGGCTGACATGCAAAGATTTGTTCATCAGCAGAGGTGATACCAAATACTAGCTCCTCAGGCTTCATTGTTCCAAGAGCAGTTGCAACTTTCACAGTACCTTTGAGGACAGGAAATTATATTTCTCAGCAATGATATATTGTGAACTATCCCTGTTATGGTACAAAGTCTTGTGAGGTAGCTTGGTCTTGAATGGGCAATTAACACCTATTAGTTGTATAAAAGACATACTCCAAATAGATATAAAAACTGCTAGAACTGGTTTGTTGATGTGAATTATTGTGACTGTCTGCATTTTTGCATATTCCTTGCAGGTGTGTGCCTATGAGGAGTTACATAACAAGCACCTGAATTTTAAAATTTATCACTGTACCAAGGGATAAAATGTCTCTCATATCTACAGTTTCATAATAATGGAACTGGAGGGTACAAATGTGGCTACCATTTATTTAAAAGACTCAGTGCTTTTACCAGTTGGGGCAAGTCTCCATATTGAGTTACTCATGTGATGTTGCCTGTCATATGATCAGTCTCTTGACATCATTGCTATTGATCACTTCAGAATGCTATCAACTGTGTGAGTCAAATTAAAATCATAGTGTATTACTGAAACTAGTCCTTAGTGTTGCAGGGTACACAACTTGTTGCCATCTAGATAATTCAGATCTTTGTGCCAATAGAAGTATGACCAAGAAAACTTTCCACAAGTGAAATGATAATTTCATTTCTGCTGTTAAATAGAGGTAATGTTAATAAAAGTCAAACTTACAACAGTAGTGAAATATTGGCATGCCGTCAAAAACAGGTATAGCAGACATCACAGATAGTATAAAGGAAATGATACATAAATGCAGCATCTGAGATCAACTGGACCAGGCCTGTGCAACATAAGGCTGATAGGCTAACAAAGGACTCCTGACTATTTCCCAGAGGACATGTCAAATAGACTTCATTTGTAGCCTTTTCCCACTTCTTTTTTGGAAACATTTAAATTTCACTTTTCATGCCAGTATGAAACAGGAAAGGTCCACCCATTGTGATTCCTAACTATGTAGTGTTTCCCCAGTTCCTTGAAAGGACACTGTATTATTTGCCCATGTGAATTCAGCAGCATGGGAAGGCATCTGCCCGGGGCCACAGCCCCTGCCAGAGCCCAAACTTCTACTTAGAGCCAATGCTAATATCATACCCTCCAAAATTTCACAAATGAAAACTGGGACACATGTGGCACATGTGGTCAAGATGGCAAAAAAGTTATTAATGTGGAAGAACACACCACTCAAGCGAGGCTGCAGCAATTTGCTTTAGGGCAAGATTCCGCTCCTCTTCTCCTCTCTTCCTCATCGACTGAGTTAACTGAACTCAGTTTGCAGCAGTTGAAACAAGAAGAGGACAACATCTGAGTATGGCAAAAATTTTAGTGAAAGAGATGCCAGGAGATGTTGCAGCAGTTTGTTTTTGCCTGAGCCTGTTGGGAAATGCATGATTTACATTGCTTCTTTTCTTCTCCCACCCTCATTGCAATAATTGAGTGCAAACTGCTTTTGTACTTTGAACTCATTTTCCAACAGCTGAAGTAAAGATGAGGACACATGGGGAAAGGGAAGGAAGAAAGAGAAACTGGGACATTTTAAAAGCAGTTGAAAAGAAGAATGATAAGAGAATGCATTGTACACTGCTTTGAGCATTGGACTACAGCCCTGGAGACGAGGGTTTGATTCCCCATTCAGCCATGGAAATCCTACTGGGTGACCTTGGATACATCACACATACTCAGCCCCAGAAAGCTCATGATAGGTTCTCCTTAGGGTTGCTGTAAGTCAGAAATGACTTGAAGGCACACAACAACAGCAAGAGAATTACAGTCAGCCCTCCAAATTTGTGTTTCATGGATTTGATTATTCATGAGTTTCTCCAAACCCTGCCCCCTCCACCTCAGGCACTTCTTTTCTGGGGGAACCTTCCCTCTCAGTGGCCTTGATCAGACCATACAGCCCTTTAAGAACTTGCCTCTGGTCTTCCTCCTTCTCCACCAGCAGCTCCCTAGTTAGCTAAGGATGACTCACAGTCTAATTTTGCAGCACCACAAATCCTCTTCTGATGTCCCTCACACCCAAGGAAGGAGATGTGTGAGAGAGAGGAAGTACAGGGCCACCATGCCAACCCACCCTCTTCCCCTCTCCTTTCTCTGACCTGGCTTGGACCTTGGGTGTACATTCTCCCCACAATGACTTGGCCCCTTTCCCACAGACACACATGCATTTTGATATTTGCAATTTTCCCATTTTTGCAGGGGTCTTGTATTCCTAGCCCTAGAGAATACAGAGGGCTGACTGTAATAGGAATTGTCACTGCCAGACTGGAACAGTTGGAGGATATGGAAGGGTCACCTTTTACCTTACCCTGAAGTTCTGAGTAAAATGGGCTCCTTGGGAAAGCAACTCTTTTTAGTGGGAGAAAAGCTTCAAGCTTCCTGCCACATGGTACACAAAGAAAGAGAGACAGTAACAAAGCTACTCATGGTGATTCACGAGAATATTAAAAAAGGAAAAGAAAGAAAGGGAAAGGATGAAACTGAGCCGGTGGTGCTGGAAGCCTTTATGCACCCAACTGAGTTTTCTTTAGGCGCTGTCATCAGTACCACTGACATAACCTAAAAGCTATGATGATTAAAAGCTTTTATCTTCACTCCTGTTTTAGTGTTCATAGACCTGCAAGGAAATAGTATGTGTTGAAGTTCGAGTTTGACAGGTAGGGCTGCTCTAGGCTTAAACAATCCTTTGAAGTAGTTTTGGAAAAACTCCTTTGAAGCATATGTCATTGTCTCTTATTGAAAGAAAGGAGAACTAGAGCAGACATTTCTGGAGGGACAGCTTGTAAATCTGATGCAGAAAAAAAACAGTCTGCTTATGGGAAAAGGGTACTAAAATATCAGCATATGCACAATTAAAGGGGAAGTGTTACTCAAACAGCATTTATATTATCACAATAGGATAATTTTGCTTTTTGTTTGTTTATTTTCAGTGAAGTCAAAATTAAATACACAGAGAGAGTTAAGACTGGTGTCACTGGTGAGCAAATCTGGTTGCAAATCAATGAGCCAACACCCAGCGACAAGGGGAAATATATACTGGAACTCTTTGATGGTAAAACTGCACACACAAAAACTGTGGATCTTTCTGGTCAAGGTAAATAGCAGATGTTATCCGTATGTCTATAAGTTGCATCTCTTAGTACAAAAATAGAACAAAGCTATGATGAGTGCTGGTAGCAACACTGTTTTCATGCTGTACATCCCCAATCTGTGATACAGTATGATTGGCTATAAATACTGTTTAATTGGCATGAAATAAATATAGATTTTATACTTATGGCTGAAAGCTGTGTGGAAAGAAAAGGAACTCTGAGTGGAAGCTTTGAATGTAGGACGAAGAACTTCAGCATGATCAGGTCATAGGTTCAGTAGGATCAGTCAGAGAGCTTGACCTGATGAGTTTTTGATGGTTCTCTAAAGTACCCAAGCCTAGGTGATAATAGTGAATGAAGCTGCTGGAAGGCGCATCCAAAAAGCCGACATCCTGTTACCTATTCCCATGAAAAACTGTCCTTTGTTCCCTCACCTTTCCAGTCATTAAGAAGCTATTGTGATTTTCCTCAGTGCTTTGTCACCTGCTGCAAAGATAATCAGAACTTTCCAGACCCCTCTGTTGCTCTGCCAGAGAGCAATTAACACATTCCCCTTCAGGGCAGAAAAAGATCTTTAAGCCTTGGCTCAGACCATGGCTTTTTGCAGTAGCAAACACACATTAGTGTGCTACGCTGCACAAGGGCCCCTGGATTCCTGTCCATTGTACTGCCCTCAGAGCCTCCCAGTCTGAGACACTTTGCATTGATCCTCTTCTGCTTCAGGAATGGTAACTATCACCCTCTTCTTCCCAAAATCTGCAATATCCAACCTTCCCCCCATTTTCTTCTGCTAGCCTTATATAGTTCGTGAGACTGCTTGATTCCTTGTGTGTGTGTGTGAATTTCCCACAATAAAGACATTCTTTCTGAACCTCCAGCTGGTGTCCTACAGTTAGTACTGGTATACACAGGTGAAAAGGTCCTCTGGTTACCCCCACCCCCACCCCCAGCCTTCTTTGAGCTATAATTCCCCATCTTTCTAAGGAGACTCTGGCACTGCTGGAGGACCTCAAGTCCTCCCATCTTTTGGGATAATAACACTTTTTACCTTTCTGGTTATTGTATGTTTTTTAACATCCCAGGGTGAAAGCCCTGACCATGCCAGCATTAAACAACTTATTTCCACCCTAGCTGCCCTTCAGATGTCTGCTCTGCAGCATTATTTATTGTTGCAAAATGACACCATGATTAGGAATAAACTGCTATCCTAAGCTTTCTTGGAATATATCACCAAGTTATCCTATCTACCACATGCAATTAGTATGTTTTGTTGTGTATTAAAAAATTTGGGCTTCCTTCATTTTTTTTATGTGTTGCTTGTTCTAAATTCAACAACATTTAAAAGAAAAAATAAAACAAATTGACTTTGTAAAGGCTTCTATTAATACAACCCTGTTCTTCTTTTTTTAAGCATTTGATGAAGCCTTTGCTGAATTCCAGAGGTTAAAGTAAGTAACTTTCATCAAAACTTCAATTTAAATAAACTAAAATACTGCTTTAAAAAGTTATGGCATAATCTAGCTTGTATGTTATATTCAAAAATGGTGTGCCCACTGCTTTTTCTATTGAAATGAAAAGTAATCTTAGCATTCACTTTAAAATTGAATAAAATTTGTGCTGAGACACAGGAAAATTGAATCATTATGTTATTCAAGTGAGGCATTCTGTAAATAGATTTTGTTCAGCTGTTTAAAGCAGTGCAAAAAAGAGTAACTCCATTTTAGCCACTATGCCTTAAAATGAAACCAAACTAAGTTTTCTTTTTGTCTTTTTCAATTACAGAGCACTTGCTATTGCGGAGAAAAGTAAGTGATATTTCCTTTCATTCTTTTTTGTTTCTGTTATCAGCAGGATGTAATACTCCACACTCTCCTGAATGCTAGAAAGACTACTGTTACCACTATTCCTCTTTTTCTTCTTCTTATTGGAGATATTTCTGCTACCACTTCTCATTTACATAAAGCCTGCAGCAGATCACAGGTTTTAGAGCAGTTTTCTGATGTGGAGCAAATATTTTGTGTTAGTCGATAAACAGGGAAGTAGTCGTGCATTCACACAGGCTGCCCTAATCTTGAAGCATTATCTCCCTGCTCCCACACACTGCAAGGGCAACAATAGCCTTGTAGAGACTGTGAGTTTTTTTCTGCAAGAAGTTAAGATTGCAGAATGGTTTACCCTAACAGATGAGTATGACCTGCATTCCTTGTTGGCATTGGTTACCCCTTAATCATCATCCATTGTTATGTTGAAGCCACAAATTGGAACAGCACGTGGCATTTTGATAGCACTTACAATGGATGTGAATGTGTGACAAAGCAGTTCTTCTTTTGACATTTATAGATTTATTTTAGAGGTACATACCCCACTCCCTTCAATGACTTCTTCAGACAGTTTACCAATAAAATAAAATTACAGTAAAATGCAGGACTGCATGTTACTATAAAAGCTGTATTGTCAGCCACGGAACCAGACCTGTTGCAAATTCTCCCCATCTCTTAATCTTCATAAATGTGTAATAAAACTTTTATTCATGCACCAATGTCTCAATGTTACACATTCTCCCACCCTGTGGTATCCAATGGAGAAGAACTATAAGTCAGTGGATAGAGCACATGATTTCAGTGCAAAAGGTCCCAGGTCTAATCCCTGGCATTTCCAGATACAGCTGGAAAAGACTCCTGTCTGAAACCCTGGAGATTTCAAGTCACTGTAGACGAATGGTGGGAAAGTGTCAGGGATCTGGAGGCTTGAATTTCCACCCATCCAGTCAAATGGCCAAATGACCCCTTCTTTGATATCTTCTGCCCTTGCCCCATGCCCATTCTCAGTTTCCCCATGAAGACATAAACTCTGTCCCTCATCCTTCAACTAGATGTATGCATAGGATATTACGCAGAGGGCTCCATAAATCCTGTTTGATTTTCCAGCTGAGAGGATGTGTGGAGCAGAAAGAGGAGTGGATTCTTGCTATTATCCCTACTCATTGATTGAAGATAGCTTTTCCCTGTCCTACCTACCTTCCCAAGGGGGAGGATGAGTGGGAAGGTGAGGGCAAGGGTAGAATCCTCTTGTTATCTCCTATCAGTGACTGAAAATGACAGCAGGATTCCCTTGTGTGGCACTTGACTTTTTGACTAGGGGGGGCAACCATCATGCAAAGAAATTTCTTTCACTCCAGGAGTTTGGCTTTGGAGAGGGCATGGGCTTTGGGTTGGGGAGAGGCTTCCCCACACCCTCCATGGTCTGGATTCAGACCATCTGTGGGCCACATTAGGCCAGTGAGCCAGAGCTTGTCCTCTCCTGGGGGGACAGGAGGGACATCCTGTCTTGCCGATTCAGGATAATGCAGTTTCCATTGATATGGAATGTAGCACATAAAACTGTGACAGAAGAACATACTGTCTGGAATCCAATTGGTTAGTCTCAGGTAGAATAGGTGCATGTAATGAATTGTTAGATGGTGAGTCTGCACATAGATAAATCCAATTGACTCAATAGCTCTGCTCTAATTGGAATTAAGAATTAGATTTAGGCCACTGTCTGTCTTATGATATTTTATAAAAAGAGATAACTAGGCATGTGGGTAGAAGATCTTTTTTATCAAAACATGAAGTTCTGCCTAATGGATGCCAGTAGTGAATTACATTTCTATCAGCAATGACTCTGGTGGATCTAGCCTTTATTTGTAGCACTGCCAGATGTTACATGTCTAAGCACAGGAGCAGAATCTTGGCCTCATTTGTGGCCTTGTAAAGCATATTTACATATTTTGCATTAACAGAACTAGTAGCAGTCAAATATTAGTAATGTGACATTCACACAAATTTGGTATGACTTTCACTTCAAGCAGAGTGGGCTAAGAATACTGAAAATCATTCTCAGTTTGCATGCATCATTGGCAGCTTGTACAAAAATAAGATAAAAGATGCCATCAGGAGAAATAAAATCTGGACTAGAGCTTATTTTAAAGACAATAAATGAAACATTATATTTTTTTTCCAGATCGTGCCCGGGTGTTAGGAGGTCTGCCTGATGTTGTCACCATCCAGGAAGGCAAGGTACAGTAAATGGTTTGAACTATTTAAAAAGGCAGGCCTGTAGCCTTCATCTTCTCAAAGATTTAATGAGAGATTCAGAATTACCCAAAGCTTGTGGGTTTTATAAAAAGTTATCACTGCTTATCCATCTTCAAAATGGAAAATGTAATTGCACTGTTATACACAGGCAAGCATAATATATTTGGGGCGTATTGACTTAAGTGGGTAGGGAAAAAAATGAAGGTGGCACCCAAGATTTCAGGCTACAATCCTGAAATCTTAGATTTTCAATGAATCTCACTATACTTACCTTTGGTTTAAAGTTCACAGGTCAGTTCCATGGACAACCTATCAATAACTACACAAAATCTATTGTTACATTAGTCTGAATTTTGCTCAGCCAGTCAGCCAGACATATAGATTTTTCTATGTAATGGCACAAATTTCAAGAGGGATAAGAGAACTAATGAAGCACAACCTTGATTTTAACAAGGAAAACTGAAGTACTTAGATGAAGGACTAGCAAAGTGTGGCCCTGTGGCCACGTGCGAACCTCCAATGGATGTTTGTGACCTTCAAAACCTCCAGAATTCCCAGATTGATTGTCTTCTAACCAAAAGAAAGGGCGAACTGATGCTACTAGAAGTCCCCAGGGGTAATGGTTTGCTTCTTAAATAGGTTGCAAGGTCTCCCTTACTGTTGGGGTTTATAAAGAAACTTCTTTTTGAGAATACAGCCACCCTGGGTGGACTTACAGCCATCCTGGGTTTTTTGTTTTATTTTTTGGTAGTCCTTGTAGTTCTTGGAGGGTCCCAGGACATAAAAGTGGCCCCCAGTCCTGCCATAATTGCCCAGCTCTGAGATAAAGCCAGTTTAACCAATGTAATAACTGAAAACAGGTCACTACACCTATACATATTTACCTTTTCCCAATTGCACATGCTTTCAAGAATTGGCAACCTTTCTCTCCTGCATCTTTGTGTACCCAAAAGGCACAAGGTTGTTGTTGCTGTAGCTGTTCTTGCTGCTATAGAGATCTGCAGAAAGAAAAGGGAAAGAAAGTCCAGTCCCACTGGTACTGGAGACAGACGAACACCATTGGGTCTTGGCCTGAAAATATAGCCTAAGTCAGCACAAATCTCTATGTATGTATCTTGGTGCAACTGGATTTTGAACTGTAAATCATTGAAAATTAAGGTCCAGCTTTTCATTGCATGCCAAAATGAACAGACGGAAATTGTCTAACACCCTGATGAAGAATTATTTTCCAGAGAAAATATACACATACACCAGAACGACTGATATCCGAATTTAGTCCAGGTGGTGTTACAATATTGGAAAAATCTCATATATAATAATACATAGCTATTGGTCATAGAACAAATATTGTAGTGATTCTGTTTCACTTAATTCAATCTAAAAAAAAAAAGGCCAGATTAATAGTTATAAGCATGACATATGTAAAATTCTGTCTTGCTGTCAAAAATATGCAACTGTTTACTTCTGATCTGATTCAAAATTATCTTCTCCATTGTTCCACGTTTTGGAACAACAGAAAGAGGACAAACCATCATTTAGTACTTTCTAAATGTTATGCTTATGTAATAAAAAGGGAGACATATGGCCACAAAGCATGTATTTGTCTCTATGATTTCATTAGCAGACTTACCTTTCAACTGTCCTAAGAGTAATTTATTGTGATCTAGTTGATCCTCAAAAGACACAACTACTTCAATATACTTTCATGAGATCTATAAACACTAATTTCTTGTTGCCATTCTGCTATCTGTGGAAAAAGGGCTGAAGCTAGACAGATGGTGGCAAAAGCAGAAGAAATCCTGCTTGAAAGTATAATGAGAATTCCTTTCCTACATAACATATTGTCATGGCATTGAAAATACAAAACAATGAATGGAATGAATGTCTAGCTGTGCATATATTGTATTTGTTGGCATACAAGACTCACTTTCCCCCCAAAAAAATACTGCTTGAAAATGGGGTGCGTCTTATATGCCAGTGTATCTTATACATCAGCAAATAGTATTTGCTGGCATATAAATGGGGTGCATCTTACACACCGGTGTGTCTTATACACTGGCAAATACGGTACATTATAAACCATGTTGTTTCCTCAAGCTGCAGCCTGCATTAGAAGGGGAGGAAGTGTGGTTTGTGTGTGTGTCCCCTTTTATTCAGTTTTCTGGATGCCTGTTTTTATTTTTCTTGCGTGGCTATTAGAAGTTTCAGGTTTCCACAAGTTTCCATCAGGGGAGCCCTTCCACTAGGACTGTGAGCTTGATCATTTCTGGCCTTCTGACCTGCAGATGCTCTTAAGACTGAAATAAATGCCAGGAGATCTGATCACTGATTTCCAGCATCACAGCTAGCTAGGGTTTCACCACTTCATTGAGAATGGCTCTGGAGCAGAACAGAAGAAAGCAGTGGTCTCATTTCACACAGCCTGACAGATATCTCACAAGCTGCTGCCTGTCCCTTTCATCCCTTCAGCACTGTGTAGTTTCATATAGGTACCTGACTTTACTGTCTTCATTCTCATTATGCTGGCAATTACATAATGAAACAATGTTCTCAGAACTCTATGACTAGATAATAAAAATTGACTCCAGCTTGACTTTTGGCATTCAAGACTACACGCAGGGAGTTTTATGCCATTAGAAAATTGAAACATTTTTCTGGCCAGTGGAAGGGAAAAAAACAAACTAAAATGCTGTCTTTTTTCCTAATTTCAGCTATACTATAAAGACTTTTTCCTAAGAACGTTAATAATCACTGTTACGTAAGATAACATATATGTATTAAAATAGTCTATATCATTAGTGTATAATATAAATTGGTTTTATTAGCAGTTTGTAAAGTTGGCATAGAGAGCCAAGGTGGTTTGAACACTGGGCTTGTTTACAAAAAGTTATTTTTTGTTAAATTAAACTATGTTAAATCTAAAATCTGAAAAAAAAGTCATCAAGTAAAGAAAAATGGAAGAGAGTCAATGTGGTGTAGCGGTTTGAGCTTTGGACTATGATCCTGGAGACCAAGGCCATTTCCACACCAGGCTGTTATAGTGCTATCATTCCACTTTCAACATCCTATGGAATCCTGGGGTTTGCAGTTTTGGGAGGGGCCTTGAGGCCCCTCCCCAAACTGCAAACCCCAGGATTCCATAGGATGTTGAAAATGGAATGATAGCACTATAACAGCCTAGTGTGGAAATGGCCCAGGGTTTGATTCCCTACTCAGCCATGGAAACCCACTGGGTGACCTTGAAACCATCACATACTCTCAGCCCCAGAAAGCCCTGTGATAGGTTCACTTTAGGGTTGCCATAAGTTGGAAATGACTTGAAGGCACACAACAACAACAGCAGCAACAACAACACTTTTGTGTATTGGTTCACCATGTCAGATAGTTTTCCTCCATGATAGCCTGTGTTCCAAAATGAAATGTCTATTTAAAAAAAAACAGTTTTGGCTTTTTAATGATTGACTGACTTCACATAATTGTCATTGCACATAATTGTTCGTAAGGCACTTGACATGGATGCCCTACATCTGAACAAGCTCTGTGTTTGCAGCACTTCTGAGGACAAACAGAGCCAAGAGGAAATGACTTTTAGCTGGAAACTGATATGGAGTCTTAATCTGGAAGGGACTTTCTCCAAAATAAAAACAGCCATATTACATGCATATTTATTTAAACACATGGAATTTGTTTTGATTACAGTGGCCCTTCCACTTTCGTGAGGGTTCAGGGTGCAGAACTCTCATGAAAGAGAAAAACCACTAATAATCCTCCCCATGCTCCCCTAGCCATTTCCTTCCAGGGCGACGCTCCCATTCCCTTGCCTTTTGCCCAGGCGCAGAGAAGGGAAAGTCTGCATGCCCAGCAAAAAGGGAAGGGAATGGAAGGAGGAGAATATGGTGGCAGGAAGGCATGCACACATGCCTTGCAAATAATCAAATTCATGAAGGTCAAACTCAGAAATGTGGAGGGAAGACTATAGAAGCTCATTGTTCATGGCCATAATAAATCATGGTATATGATGGTATATTCTGCACTAGCCCATTCTCTCTCATCTTTTCCTCTTGTTTTTAATTCAGGCATTCTATCCTGGTTTAAATCAGGTTCCCATTATCTGTAAATTGGGCAACTGTGATTTAGTATCTGTTTACTAACTAGGATATGGAACCATTATCAGATTGGTTCAGATGCAATGAGAAAAATTAACAGCCTATGATAGAAATACCAAAGTTTTGGGCATGAGGTGAAGGGAGGTAGGAGCATGCAGGCTGACATTCCCCATGGTTCATTAGGCAAAAATTATTATGTCTGAGGCATCCCACCATCTTAAATATGTTGGCTCAGCTGTTCTTGTCTGGCATGCACATCTATTTCACTAAAGTAATATTTGCTTTAAAAGATGCAGATTCTAATCCTTGGTGACAGAGCAAGAACTTGTCTACTCCTGTAGAATTCCATTTTTCTTGTCATTCTTGTTCTTCAGAGAAAAAACTCCAAACAGCTACTTTCCTCATCAAACCTCATCTACCTTTATTCAGGAATGATGGACTCTTGTTTGACTTTCCTTAATCTTTTGGTATTTTTCCTCTCCTTTATTTTCTTAAAAACCCCATGGAAAACTACAAGAATTTATCTGTTGCACTCTGCTTCATCCAACCCCTTTTCACCATTAACACATCAAAAATGAAGCAAAGAAAAACAGAGTAAACTACACACATTAAGATGTCATAAGTCTTTATCATGAACTAATAGTTGGACAAATGTGTTTCTTAGTGGTGTTTTAAGGGTGTTGTTTGAGAAGTTGTTCACCTAAAATAAAAAGCATCCAATAATACTGCTGATGCCAGACGTGTATAAGCATTTTCTCAGGATATTCATTTTCCCCACTTGACTAATCGTTAGAAATAGATTTGTTGCATTTGAAATTTGTTCTGTGAGGCTTAATTATTGTTGCTGTTGTGTGCCTTTAAGTCATTTTTGACTTCTGGTGATCCTAAGGTGATCCTATCATGGGATTTTCTGGGGCTGAGGGTGTATGACATGGGGGGATTAAGACTGATTTTTCATGCTCTCAGAAGTTAAACTGAAAACTAGACTAATTCCAAAGTTTTGTATCTGTGTTGTTATAGAAGTAGGGATGGAAAGAATATTCAAAAATATTTTTAAAATGGTCAAACTGTGTTTTTCAAGTGCAGAGAAACTCTGACAAGAAGAATCCTGGACTGACAAGAATCTTCTGTTTGGGACTCATTCTGTGCAAAAGTCACACCTGGTTGTTTTGTGTAGAAAACAGCTTTTTCTATGTAGGAAACAGCATTTTTCTTCATGGAAAATAATATTTCAAAAAATGTAGTTTTCTGTGCAAAAAAGCTGTAATTGAGAATTTGTTCCACATAAAATTTGCATATGGCTTATTTGCCTAGAAAAGAGCATTTTCAGTGTGGAAAATAATGTTTCAATGCAGAAATATTAATTCCTGCACACAAAATATTGTTTTCCGCACAGAAAATGCTATCATGTGGGATTTATTCCGTGCAAAATTTGTACATGGTTGATTTTCATAGAAAATAAAATTTTCTGTGCAGAAAACTGCATTTTGTTTGCAGGAATTAATATTTCTGCATCGTCATAGTACTTTCCACACAGAAAATGCTGTTTCCTGCACAGAATACACTGTTTTCTGTGTAAAACAACCACATGTGAGTTTTGCTCAGAATAAGTCCCGAGCTACAAATAGTCTTCAAAAACTGCATGGTTTTCAAAGACTTTCTTGTGGTGGGAAGAAAATGGCTGAAATTATTTGTTGTTACCTTTGAGGAGAAACTTAGTGAACAATTACATCTGTATATAGAAGGAAACTGAAAACAGCATGTTTAGGTAGCTTAGATACATAAGAGCTTTATCCATGGAATTATACAGTTGGAAGGGGCTCTCTGGGCCATCAGGTTCAATTCCCTACTCAGTGCAGGATCTCCAGCTAATGTATCCCCTGCAGGTCCAGCCTCCTTTTGAAAATGTCCAGAGAGCGAAACCTCACCATCTCTCTACGCAATTGGCTCCACTGCCAAACCTTGCTCACTGTCAGGAAGTTCCTTCTAATGTTCAATTGAAATCTACCCTCTTGTAAATTAAAACCATTAGAAACATCCTCTGGGGCAGCAGAGAACAAGCTTGGACCCTCCTCTTTGTGGCAGCCCTTGAGGTAGTTAAAGAGTATGATCATGTCACTCCTCAATCTTCTCTTCACCAAGCTGAAGATGCCCAGCTTCTTCAATCTTTTTTCATATGTTTTGCTCTCAATACCTCATCATCCTCATTGCCCTTCTCTGAACTAACTCCAACTTGTCTCATTTTTAAAATGAGGTGACCAAAGCTGAACGCAGTACTCCAGATGAGGCCTGGCCAACACAGAACTTAGTGAGGCTATTACTTCCCTCAGATTGGAAGCTATACTTCTATTAATGCAGGTTAAGAAAGTGTTTGCCTTCTTTGCTGCAGCATCACAATGTTGGCTCATATTCAATTCATGATCAACAATAAGCTCAAAGTCTTTTTCCTATATAATACTGCTGAGCCAAGTATCCTCCATCCTATACCTGTGCATTTGGTTTTGGTCATAATTGCTATTTACAAATCGTTTCTGTGTTTTTTGCAGGCACTTAATCTTACTTGCACTGTCTGGGGAAATCCTGTGCCAGAGATTTCATGGCTGAAGAATGAAAAGCATCTGATTGGAGATGACCATGTCATCCTGAAGTTTGAATCAGGAAAACTAGCCTCTTTCACCATCACTGCAGTCAGTACAGTGGATTCAGGAAGATACAGCCTTGTAGTGAAAAATCAATATGGTACAGAGACAAGTGATTTCACTGTCAGTGTGTTCATACCTGAGGAAGGGATGGAGATCCCACATCCAGAACTTAGTAAAGGAGATAAGAAAAAGAAAGCATGAAACTAAACATAAGGAGGACAAATGTTGGTGAGAGCTAGAATTCTACCTGGGTTAATCACGTGTGTGTAAACTGTTTTTGCCTATGCATAGGAGGTAGATCTGGATCCTTGCACTCACTTCATTTGAAGCATGATGACTTAAGTTATACCAGGCAAAATGAAGCCACCACCCTTCACTTTCATCCATCTTAAATGCAGCACAGTTGTTCAGTTAGCATATAGGGCAAGAAGGGTATGGATATTTTATCCTGGTGTTCCTAAGTCATGATCATATGTAGTTAACTGAATATATCATAACTGGTTTACTGGAGATTCTTTTCTCACCAAGAATCTAGATTTGATCAACTTGGTAATCTAGTATCAACTGAGTGTACTGTAGCATAATATTAGAAAGCAGCTGTTAAAGTATAGAAATGTATGTGTTGTGATAGTATTAATAGACACTACAGTTGGTCCTCCACATTTGTGGGTTTGACTTTCACGGATTTGATTATTTGTGAATTTCTCCAACCCCCTCCCCGAACTTCAGGTGTTTCTTTTCTGGGGGAGCTCTCCCTCTTGGAGGCTCTGATCAGGCTGCACATCCCTTTAAAAACCTGCCTCTGGTCCTCCTCCTCCTCCACGAGCCACTGCCTGGCCAGCTAAGGATGGCTCACAGCCTGATTTCTTAGCACCACAAACCCTCTCCTGATGCCCTCCAACACCCAAGGAAGGAGATGGGCAAGAGAGAGGAAGTATGCTGACCCAACCCCTTTCCCTCTCCTTTCCATGACCTGGTTTGGCCCATTCTCCTCACCATGCCTCAGCCCCCCTCCCACAGACACACACATACATTTTGATATTTGTGATTTTTCCTGCACCCCTAATTCTAGTGAATGTGAAGGGATAACTGTAATCTCAATGTACCCTTCTCTGTGTTCCCAAACAAATAAATGAAACATTTTTCTTTCACTGTGTTTTTGTGTCTTGTTTACTTATTCTCTATTGCCTGTTTACTATCCCTTCATCCATGTACTTCCTTCTTTGTATCTTTTTGGCTGTCATAATCCTGAACAAGGTTTCTTGTTGCTCTCCCAGAAACCACAACATGCTGACATTTTCATACATTTTGCACTACCCCTTGCTTGTTTCAGTTTCTGTTACAAAAACTACTTAAACATTCCACCCACTTTTAAGCTTGTTTAAAACTGCTGAGCTGAACAGAAGGCCTCTTATTCAGTGCCTAAAAAACTCTTAGGTCTTGGTAATTCTTGTCAACAGCCTTGTCCCAAGGTTTTTAGCAATTGGAGTCAAGGGGGAGGGTAGCTGTAGAGGCCCTGAGCTGTGCCAGTCACGTTCCTATAGCCATCCATTGAGCTAAAGAGTGAGGAAAAATTAAAACAGAGAACATCTCATTGTACAGCTTTTGGATCATTATAATATGCTAGCCTCCCTGTTAAAATTGCTTGAGATTAAAGTAAGTCAGGTACACTTTAAACAGAAATATGTTTACATACCTATAAGATTATTTTTGGGGGGAAAAAGAGAACGGGCTGAAGTTTTAGCATTGCTGAAAGGATTCTGTGGATTATAATGAACAGCACTTTTATGCCATTTTAAACTGCATCAACATAAATTTTATGTTGGAGAGGTGGAAGATAATGTTCTTGCTTTACTAAGGAATGGGTAGGAAGCAGTCAAACTTTTTAATCTTCCTGTTTTGATCGCCACATTTTAAAATGAGTGCAAACAATGAGAATTTCAGGGGAAAGCAACAGAAGATAAAGGAACTGTGAGTTCAAACACGGAGAGAGAGGCTGAAAGAAACTGGCATTTTTAGTATGAAAAACATGGGAGGAATAAATTAACTATCAACATTTTGAGTAAGGGAGCTTTCCACAACTGGCATGCCTCATCATCATTTTAGTATGCAGACTTTCATTTATACTTGTTCCTCAACTTCTTTCGCACATTTTAGTCTTCTGAGGTGCAGACAGAGTTATAGGTATAAGTCCTGGAGTCCTCCATTTATATTTTTCTAGTAATAATAGGCATGAAAGAACCAGACAGGTAAATTTACTATACTGAGACTTGCGCCAATGTTTTTGTTTGAATCCTTGCCAATATGAGCATACTAGCATTACAATCCGATGCATATTTACCCAGAAATAGCATTCAGCTGGAAACTACCTTTGAAAAAGGGAGGAATTTCAAGTCAGGGATTTGATAGGAAATTTGTATAAATATGCAGCCTAAGTTGACCTCTGGATGCTTATTTAGCAAGAAATAAAGCCATTGACTCATTGTTTCCTTTTGCTAGCTGTCAGTTGAATTTTTTTTTTTTTACTAAAACTTGGAACTGTGGGCAAAACATTTAAAGCAGTGGGCGAATATAGCCCACTAAGACAATTTGGGAGTTTATAGTGTATTTAAAATGAACATTTTATATAATTTTTTTAAAAAAGCTTTCCATGTATCCAAGGGGTCTGACCTTGATGTTTAGCAGTCTCTTACACAGTACTGCTTAGAGACTACTTTTGAAAGAGAAGGGAATTTACAGTGGTTATTAATTTTTTTTAACTTTCACTGGATTGTGCCCTAAGCTGCTTCATCATAAAAGCAGAGTGGGGGGAAAAACAAATAAAATAGGCAAAGGGGTTTCTTTTAAATCGCATTGGACACCCAAAAGTCCCTGCAAAATGTAGTGCAAAATGTTCTTTGAATCCTGGTCACAACATTAAATTATTATACACACACTATTTTAAAGAGAATTCTAGTTTCCTACATTTTCCTTCTTTGTACATTCTTTCTGTGTGCTTCGCTGCAGCTGATTGTATCTCCTAAAGAGAAGTACACTGCCATGGTTACACATGTTGCTGACATGCAGGGATGTTATCTGGATACAGTGGCCTTAAGTAGAAAGAAAACTCCCCTATGATAAAAGATGGTAAAAATATGCTACTGAACAGGCTCAGTTACATGAAGGAAACAATGGCAGAAAACATTTGTGCTGATTATTTCTGCCTAAAGCACCTGAAGGTACTTTCCATTTTGAGAAAAATGTCAATTTTATCAAACTTTCTGAAAATTTCTGGGGCCATGGGATATTAAGTACTTTAAATCCATGTTTCATTCAAAGGGAAAATATTAGATGCACGTCCAATGCTTTTATTGAAATTCATTATTTAAAATGTTTTAAGTTAGTTGTTTCTTCGTGCAAAACAATTTGGAGCTCCTGATTCCTTAAGTGAAATAGACCCTAGCTGCTCAGTCTGATTTGAAAATTACTTTGCATTTTATTCTCTCAAATTAAACCACTTAAAGGAGATGGTTTCAGATGGCTGGTGTTTGATCACAATTATTTTTACTGCATGGCATGTATTGTTCATAAAACTATAAGAGTAATAGTAGTCAGAGGATTATTTATTATAATTTATACACCTAGATATTAAGAGCATTTATAAACATCTAGTAATAATATGCTTGAGCTCAGCTCAGTTAATGAATGTGACTTTTAATTACTTCGTCAGCTTCAGCAGCAGTTCTAATCACATTCATTTGGAAACAACTTCAACTGATTGATTGATTGGCTGGCACAGCCCAGTTCATGGAAACATTTCTTCTGTACATTATGTTCTTCTGTACATTGGTACATATCTAATTCTCACAGTCAGCTGTTAATTCCTAATAGCTATCTATGGAGCCAGGGACTTTGAATATGAACCTATCAGTATCAACATCTTATTATTTATGCACTAGTAAACTGTGCCTTCATATTTGTTAATTATGTCGGGATTAAGTACATTGGGGCACGTGATAGGTGCAGGCTTTGTTACGCCACTGAAATTTGTGGAGTACCAAAGAAAACAAAACAAACAAAACCTAAGATCAGCCTAAGTTAGCACTGCCTCTAGAGAGCACCAAAGTGGTGGCAGTAGCACTGCTAAGAAGGAAATATAACACCATGATACATGCAACCCCATTTACAAACACATATGAGCAATGATTTCTTTTTACAGGATCAAGTTTTCTTAAACAGAAGAGATTGCTACAGAAAGGTGTTTGATTCAAATGAAAATCCAATGGCAGAAGATGGAGATGATGATAGATAGCAAACTGACCAGTCTGAACTGTCCTAGTAATGAACTAAAACTGGCTGGCACTCACTTTCATAGTTATGGATATGTAATCTACAGCACATAGTCACAATCATGCCACTACTGCCCTGATCATAAGTATCTTCCCAAACCTACTTTATTAAGCAGTAGCTACTCCCAGGAGTAGGTAGTCTGTTCTGCTGGCAATTGGGGCAGGGGTGGATGATGTTTCCACCCCATTCCCATTGCAACGAGTGAGGCTGCAATGACCAGAAGAGAGACCCTGTTGCAAGTCTGTGTTTCAGCCTTGTTAACTGGAGGGAAGGGATGGAAATATCACCCACCTATATGCCGATCACCAGCATAACAGACCTCTTTTTCTTAGAGCAGCTGCTGTCTGGCAAAGTAGGCCTGGAGACCCTATTTAGTTAAGTATACAAAGCTTACAAATTTAAATGATTACAATATAGTTAAATATGTACAAAAAGTCAACATTAAAATAGAATTAAACTATTAACAATATTAAATCAGTTTAAGATATGTACTGAAACATGACAAAAAGCATTTAAAAACAGCACAGCATAAATCAATAAATCTTATGAGGCACTGAATTAGATCATTTGACATCTTCTGTAACAGCAACATCTCTTCGGACATTTCTGCACAAAACCTCACTGCTGTGATGACCAGTGCCATTGCCAATGCTGGGGCGGGAGTGGTTTTACGCCGCTGTCTTCTGCACGTGGCCCTTGGTGGCAGCAGAGTAGCAGCATTAATGCCACTGCTCATTCTGCATTAAGGCATCAATGGCAATGCCTTCTTCCCGCACTTTTCCCACCCTGCGGTGCCTGATTGGTCACCTTTTTCTGATTGGCTGCCTTCAGGCATGTGCGTGCGTCTGTGTGTTAGGCTCCTGGGCTGACCATGGAGCTGGCATAATTGGGGAACCACATGCAAACAAGGTAAGGGGATGGTTGCACAACTGGGAGTCATTGATGGGGAAAACCCATCAGTGATTTACCCCACTATTGCACTGGCTGGCGATGTGAGAAGAATGGGGCCATGACATCTTGAGGAAGTGTCATCGCAGTCCCACTCCTCTTGCATCCCCATGCTGGGATGCAGGCCTCCTGTGGAAAGGGCCTTAGTGTAGGACTTGATGTACTAATAAAGTATGGTTTAATGCAAAGGTGTGTACTCCACAGGGTCATCCCTACCATTAGGCAGACTGTAGCCACTGCCTGACCAGCCCATTGTTTCTGCATCCCTTGGCCATTCCTTTCTCTTTTCTGTTCTCTTCTGTGTGCTGTATGAGCTTCTGTGTACTATAATTCCATTACTGACGTCGAAAAGTTAAATGCGATTCCTGTTTGGTTCCATATGTAGATTGGAGGGATAAAAGTACAGTATTCTAAGCCAGCGCTCATCTAGACATTAAAATCCACCATCAATGGCATCCCCTTACCTGTTTTACATCTTCTTTTATCTTCCTTCATTAATTATGCTTTGAAGTACACAAATTCTTTTATACCCTGTGTACAATTGCAGTAGACAATAGAAAATGATACATCCAGTCACTAGCAACAAATTTACCACTTTGCAAAAGTACAAACAGATACAATAATTTAATGGTAAATGAGTCTAATGAAACTGTTGCTGGAATAGAACAGTAGTTATTCACACTGTTGTTGGTGATGTTGTGTGCCTTCAAGTCCATTCCAATTTATGGTGACCCTAAGGTGAACCTATCATAGGGTTTTCTGGGACTGAGAGTATGTGACACACTCAAGTTCATACAGTGGGTTTTCATGGTGAGCTGAGAAGTGAACCCTGATCTCCACAGCCATACTTCAATCTCAGACCGCATTAGTTTATTGGAATTGGCTAGTTAGTAATAAAAAGGGAAACATAAATATTTAATATATATTCTTTTATGCCATATATAAAATGAAGTGCTTAATCAGATGAATGAGGTGATGAAAGAACAGTTTCTGAATTTAAATAGTTTATCTGATAATATTGATTCTGAAAGGAAGAGGCTAATTTATATATGTATAACATTTATGTATTGATGGAAACTGCCTTCTTTTAATAAAAGAAAATTATTTAACAAGTTTGACAGCAAGACTTTTTCTCCATTCTGAGCAACAAATAAGTGCCTGCAATACTATTAATGTTATAATAGGAACTAGCTTAAGAACCACTTTTTGAGAGCAGAGATTTACCCTCCCCCAGAAAGAGATACATGTTAATTTATCAGCTTTGAACAGAACATGGTGGAGAAAGAAAAATCTTTGGAGGGACCGTATGTTAATATCTGTATCTTGATAATGTTTAAAACAGAACTAAGACTGGAGTGAATGACACAAATAGGACCCATATCATGATATGTTAAATGTGGTGCCATACATGTAGGAAAGAACTTTTTCAAGTCCAGCCAGGGGGTTATAGGCTCAGTCTTAGTTCAAAAGTAGAAAACATTTTGTATATTCATATAGTGAAATCATAAGCACTTACCTCTGATTAAGCATCACTGAATGTAATGCAACTTATTTCCAAGGATACATATATAGGATTGGATTGACTAACAGAATTAGTCTGAAACTTATAAGTGCCATGTTTATCTAGGAAATATAGTAGATATAATAAATTTAATAGCAAAGCCTGCCAGATTGGAATGGGAAGAAAGAAAGAAAAAAGAAAGAAAGAAAGAAAGAAAGAAAGAAAGAAAGAAAGAAAGACTTGACTGAAGTAGAGTTCGGACATTGCTACTCAATTTTGAACATGCCAGCCAAAAGGATCATATATTATATATTTATTACATAATCTGATTATTATACATTTCTCACATTGGAAATCCTACCTACTTTGC
>CAOLHI010007098.1:0-18445 GCA_948474755.1 Ctenosaura bakeri
ATTGTCCCAAGATTCCTCTCCTATTAGCTGATCAGCAGGAACAAGGTTTCCTTCTGTAATACAGAATGTACAATGTACAGCTGCAGAGTGGGGGAGAGGGTTCTAGATGATGATGATGATGATACCAACTATACCTCAAAAAAAAAATCTCCAGTAATAAGCATGCTTAGCTGAAGGCAAAGCTATGCGTTGCAAACACACATAACAAAATCCTGATAGCTGCTTCTATCAGAAAAAGCAGTTTCCAGAAGGTGATCTGGAACATGTAAGCATCTACTGCATTCCTTCCTGCAGAGTTCAAAGAAGTATGTTTAGCGCCAAAGCATCTGGACCGTCACAGAAGAGATGACTTGGGAATGAGGTGGCCACATAAATGCCAAGAAATAATGAAGCACCCATCACTCACCCCCATCACTTTTTCACCTTCAAAACCATTCCTTCCCCAAAACTGCTCTGCCTCAACAGAAGTTGCTGTCTGTTGTGTTATATGTGCTTCTAAATAGTGTGACCACATGAAATGAAGTATAGGACTTTTTATACTTGCACTGAAAGGCAATTTTTAATGAGTAGAGTATGTCATGTGAGCTTCACCTGCTGGAATCTCCTCTTCTAGACATTTTTAAAGGTATCAGAGCCCACACAGTCACCTTACTTTTAAGTGGCATGTAATTAGACCTGGATTCAGTTCCTGCTAATTTTACTAGCATGCTTCTTGTTTGAACAGATTGTAGCAAGAGATATGGGGCTGCAGACCTGAAGTTTCCAGGTTTGCGTGCCTGTTTCCAGTTTCTTCATTTATGGTTGGAGATTAACCAATAACAAAGCCACAAGCTATAAATCAGTGGCTCTTAACTTGGGGTCCATGGACCTCAGGGGTCCACAATGCTCCCACAGAGGGTTCACAAAGCTCTACTGCTAGACACAACAGCAGTGGCTGCAACAGGGGTGCAGCAGTGAGGAGTGTGTGTGCCAAAACTGCTCCTTCATTTTCAAATAAGGGAGCAGTTTATGTTCGTCCACATACGTACTGCTGTGTCCTTTGCATTGGAGACACAGAAGTAGGGGGTGTGGATGCCGAGGAACATAGCAGAAATGTGTGCGTGACCAAACTCCTCCCTCATTTGCAAATCAGAGAGCAGTTTTGGCACCTGTGTCCCTAAGAAAGGGGGCATGGCAGTAGGCATGTGAGCATGCCCAAACTATAGACTCTAGAGACCACGATGTGAATCTTCAGTCAGCCATGGAAACCTTGGGAGTCCTCAGGCAAGTCATGTTCTCTCAGCCTTGGAGAATGCCTAAGGCAACAAATCTTGCCAAGAAAACCTCCATTATAGGTTTGCCTTAGGGCTGCCATAAGTCAGTTTTCAAACAGAAAGACAGGATGGCTCCCTCTGCCAGCAGCACTTTGTTGATATGTGCCTCCAAGTCTCTTCTGACTTAAGGGAATCCTAAAGTGACTCTATCATAGGGTATCTTTTGGCAACATTTGTTCAGTGGGGGGTTGCCTTTGCCTTCTTCTGAGGCTGAGAGAACATGACTTGCCCAAGGCCACCCAATGTCTGAGTGGGGGGCTGAATGTAAATTTGTAAATGTAAATTTAAATATTTAAATCTTGAGTTAAATCTAGGGGGTCCCCAGCAACACATTATATTTACAAGGGGTTCCCAATAAAGAAAAGGTTAAGAACTACTGCTATAAATTATTTCTTGTATATGCTGTCACTTGCCAAGCTGAAGCAAGACATTTTCCAAATGACACCACCAAATGACTTTCTACACTCAAGAGCACTGTGCCAAACAGACTGATGCCTCATTCATCAGTACTCATCAGTCCTTCAGAGAGAAAAAGCTCACTGGCTTGTCATCAGCATTTCCCAAACTAGACTCTACTTGATGTCACAGCTCTGTTGAATAGAGAAGAGGTGAGAAGGTAAGTCTAGATTTCCTGGTACATAGGAATATGAATGATTTTCAACAGAGCAGCAGGGATTAATGATTTCCAAGTATTTAATAATAGCAGCAGTAAAATTACTCCCCTCCCCGACCTTAAATTATATTACTTAACTAAATGAAGAAAGATGGCCAGGGAGTTTGGGCTGGCTCAAAAGGGTACTTCTTTTGCACCTAGCTCTTGTTTTGCGATTCTAGAAAAAAAAATTAAGCAAATCTTGCAAGCCTAATGCTTGCACACTCTGGCACAGAAAACATCAACCATCCTTTGGGTTGTAGTATATTAATCTGAGAGTAACACACTGGGAAAGACCATAAATTCTACCATTCTGTCCTTGCAGCTATCATTCAGTATTTAGAGAATCCTGTGTTCCTCTGTTTAAATTCATTCCACAGAGGAAGATGTCAAACTTGAGAGTAACACCTGCCAGCATGCCACTCTTAATTTGGGTTGGCAGTTTCAGTAATACTCCCTGAACGACTCTCACTCCTACAAAGTCAAGTTGCAGCATGTTCTACAAGCCTGATATGATATTGAAGGCTGTAATGTTTTCAGATTCAGACTTAGCAACAGTCTCCCATGCTTCCAGGGTGTCATCTTTCTGCAAGCAGATAGAAATCTTCTTACTCCAGCGCACCTTTGAGAATTAATTTTTCAGGGGAAACAGGCCGTGTATTGTGTGCTGGGCCTTTATTTTGTAATTGTCTTAATTTGCTTTCACTGGTTTCAAATTTTATGATGGCTTAATTGCTTTTTATCTTTTGCGCGCCATTAATTTTTAACTAGATTTTAACTGTCATATGTATCCTTGAGCCCCAAAACAGGAAAAAGGTGGAATGACAATGATGATGATGAAAGACTACTATACCCTAAAGGCACCAGATCCAGTCTGATCTTGGAAGCCAAGCAAGATCGGCCCTGGTTAATTATTGGATGGGAGACTGCCGATGAACACCAGGTGCTGTAGGCAACTGTTCAGAAGAAGGAACTGGCAAAACCACCTCCCAGTATTTCTTACCTAAGAAAACCTGTAACATTCATGGAGTTGCCATAAGTCAACAGGCAACCTGCATGCATGCATGCACGCACACACACACATACACATTTGGGTCAATCTGAGGACTTCATTTATATTTCGAGTGTTCAGAAAACAACAAACAAGTCTTGAAAGAAGGGCAACAGCTGGAGGCACATTATTTAACTGTTCCTTGGGCTGCCCTGTCCCCAGCACAACCTTACGATAGTCAGGACGACTAATGATTAACAAAGCCCTAAACAGTTCAGAGGCAACCTCCTTTCTTGTCTCTCATGCAGGACTGCTAAGCTCTGTTGAATGAGCCTAGATAACAAGACTAGAAAAGGTAAGGAGAAATTGTTAGGGTACATCTCCTAAACTGAGCAATTCTTTCTCACCTGCAGAAGCCCCATCTCCAATTTCCAGGACATTTAGTATATTGTGGTTTATGCACATCTGTGTTGTACCCAATTCTGAAGCGCGTTGTCCACTGAGTCTACAAAATTAGGAAGGAAAAGTGGAGACCCCAAATCATAGAATCATAGAGTTGGAAAAGACCACGGGGCCATCCAGTCCAACACCCTGGCATGCAGGAACCCACATCAAAGCACTTCCAACAGATGGCCATCCAGCCTCTGCTTAAAAACCTCCAAAGAAGGAGACTCCACCACACTCCATGGAGGCAGCATATTCCACTGCCGGACAACTCTGACCATCAGGAAGTTCTTCCTGAGGTTCAGGTGGAATCTCCTTTCCTGCAGCTTGAATCCATTGCTCCTTGTCCTAGTTTCTGGAGCAGCAGAAGACAAGCTTGCTCCCTCCTCAACATGACATCCCTTCCAGACATTCCTAGTCTACAAAAGGAAGAGTCCCATTCAGGGCTCCAGTCAACCTAGAACAATGACCTTTAAGCGCTGGTTGCGACTTAGAGGGGACACCTTTCTCTCTTCTACATCTTTTCGAAATCTTTCTAACAGGCTCAGGTTCATGATTGGCTGTCAGCCGTGAACTTGAAAACTTTACTACTATTCAGCTGGAGAGAAACACAACATACAGTAGAAGTCTGTACCCTTAATTCTCACCCCATTTTAGGATCTCAGATAGCCCAATTCACTCCCTCTTTATCTCTATCTATTTGCTCTTTCTTTTCCTTTCAACATTTTCTGCATGGTGTGGTTCTCCTCCTTCAACCATAAAGAAAATCGCTAAACTCCCACAGTCTGTCTGGCTGACATTTGATTTCATTAAACCTCTTTTTGCCTACCCTCAGGGAAAAGTCAAAGAACAACAGAGAGGTTTGTAGGAGACACGCACTCTCTAACCACATAAGATGGTTTGTAGATCACTGGCCAAAGCCAGAGAAACCACCTACAACAGGGACAGGAAAACTATATCTTCCTCCACATGTTAATGAGCAATCAATCTGACCATCTCCCAGTACTGGCCAGGATGAGTTTCCAGCTAATGGAAACAGGTGTCAAACATTATTTGTAGGCTACAGGTTCACTGATAATTGCCAAGCAAGAATAAAATGCCAGATTAGGAAAGGTTTGATATGATTAAAAAAAAAAAAACCCTGTATATTCTTGAGGAAATGTGTAATATTTAGAATCACATCAGTGGTTAATACACTGTAAACAGATCTTGAGCAAGCATTCTTGCTTGGTTAATATATCACATATCAGTGGGCCATGGGGTTTTCACAGTGGACCACAGCAGATGGAAGTTATTTAATCCTTGCCCAAAAATACAACATCAGTCATGCTTAATCCTGTATACAGTGCTTCTTTCTTTACACCACTGTTGTAATCATAACTGCTCTATAAGGCAATCTGGTTCCAATAACTGCCAAGAGACTGTAATATCTGACCACATTCGTCAACTGGATTAACATTATTGATGGGAAATAAGGAGGTCTGTGGTAATTTTAAAGAGCAAGTTTCAATCTTACTACTAAAAGAAACAGGGCAAGGCTGTTAAACATGTTGGATGCACATTCAGCTAAGCAAGTTTGTCTCTATAAACTACGTGAGCGAACAAATGGACAGAAAAAGTGATTGATCCCATCAGTGCTGGCCTTTAGTAGGCTTTGAACCCATCTGATTGTTAGATAAATTTTATGAAGGTTGCTGGCGGTGGAAGGGTTTCTGTACTTTACTGATTGTTGGTTACTGGATCATCACTCTTTATATACTGGTCCAAACAGTGTCTTAAACAAGAGTTGTAAGGCCTACCAGCACAATCAACAATAAGAGATTGTAGAAACAGTAATCTAAAACATCTAAAGAACTGAAGGCTCAATAATCCCCATTTAAAGATTTGGAAAACTTAGATACTACTCAGTGGCTTTATCCGACATACTATTGTTTGAAGATTATATCTTCAACATATATTTTAGAATTGTGATTTGTGGTTATGTATATGTCAGCCACCCAAATATGACATTGTTCTAGCAGGTGATTAACAAATAAATTTTTTAAATGATGTCAATAAATAAATAAAATTGATATGTATAACAAATTGCATCAGTGTTCAATTGCCTTTCATGACAGAAGATGGTACAATCAAACATAATCACATTTCATCACCTATCCCAAGTATCTCTTGAATAAGGACTAATACATTTATTATTATGGCATAAACTTCCACAGACTGCAGCCCGATTCTTCGAACACATGAAGGGTTGTCTTATGTTAGCAAGTCTATATTCTCATGGCTGGAGACCAGGAGAAGCAACATATGGCCCCAAAGACCTCCCACGCCAGCTGAAAACCACAACACCAAACATTGGTGGGAGACTAGAAATTCCCCTTTTTTTAAAAAAAGCAGGAAACGTTCCTTCTAAAGCAGTTTTTAAAAATCAGGAAATGCTCATTCTGAAGGAATTTTATTGTTTTCCATCAAAATTCACTGGCAAACAAATGGGGTTTATTTAGCGTGTAATTTAAACAGTGTACAAATGTCTTTTGAAACTAGAGACAGAAGATGAACACATTAAAGTATATTATAAGGTGGGCCCAAAACTTTGGGCACAATGTTCAAATAGACGTATGGAACAAGATGTGGTCTAAAGATATAAATTTTATTTTGTAATAACAATTTAAAAGAAAACATGTATAATATGATATATAGATGGTAATGGATTCCAGATAAGCTGTTGAAGATGTCTAAGAATGTTTCGAGTCAGTGTGGGGATGTCAAGGTAAGGAGGGCTAGTCAACATCTTTAGCAATGACTTGAATGATGGAATAGAGGGCATGCTCATCAAATTTATAGATGACACCAAATTAGGAGGGAGAGCTAATACCCTAGAGGGCAAGATCAGAATTCAAAATGACTTTGACAGGTTAGAGAGCTAGGCCAAAACTAAAAAAATGGATTTTAACAGGGAGAAATGCAGGGTACTACACTTAGGAAGAGAGAATTAAATGCACAGACAAGGATGGGTGTCACCTGGCTTGAAAGTCAACCACAAGCTGAACATGAGTCAGCAGTGTGACGCAGAGGCTAAAAAAGCCAATGTGATTCTTGGTTGCATCAATAAGAGTATGGTGTCTAGATCAAGGAAAGTAATAATACCACCCTATTCTGCTTTGGTTAGACCTCATCTGGAATACTATGTCCAGTTCTGGGCACCACAATTCAAGAATATTGACAAGCTGGAACATGTCTGGAGGAGGGCAACCAAAATGGTGCAAGTTCTGGAAACCATGCCCTATGAGGAGTGGCTTAGGGAGCTAGGTATGTTTAGCCTGATGAAAAGGTTAAGAGGTGACATGATAGCCATGTTTAAACATCTGAAGGGATGTCATATTGAAGATGGAAGAAGACTGTTTTCTGCTGCTCCAGAGCCTCAGACACGGAGCAATGGATTCAAACTACAAGAAAAGAGATTTCATCTAAACATTAGGAAGAACTTCCTGACGGTAAGAGCTGTCCGACAGTGGAATATGCTGTCTCGGAAGGTGGTGGAGTCACCTTCTTTGGAGGTTTTTAAACAGAGGCTGGATGGCATTTGCTGGAGGTGTGAGTGTGTGTTCCTGCTTGGGAGAGGGTTGGACTTGATGGCCATTGTGGTCTCTTGCAGCTCTATGATTCTAGGGCTCCTTTTTCATATACGATGGACTTGTTAGAAGGCAAAAGTTACTAGTCTAAGATTTAGATGCTAATCTAAAAAATTTTAAGGGTGGATTTTGTAACGTCACTAGAAACCTTTTTGTTGTGTATTACAGATAAAAGCAACTGGATAGTAAATATGAATTACTTCTTTGTTCTATGGTCATAGCAGCAAGAATGTTATTTGATAAAACCTGGTAATGGACTGAAGCACTGACAATGTAAAAATGGTTTCTTAAGGTTGCCGAGTTAACCCAAACTGCCAAACCAATATGGGTTTTAAGAATAACTAAACTATTTTTTTTAAAGATTGGAAACTGTTTATGGACTTCTTGAGAAACAAGAAACCTAACAACGCAATAATCTGTTGCTATCGTTCCTAGTAATTCTAGAAGGATTAATTAACTGGATCTGTAATGGCAGAATAGTTTTTCTTCTTTAATTTTTTTCTTTCATTACGGTTTGACCTGGGTGTAAAACCCCTTTTTTTAAACAAGTTAGTGTTTAATGTTTTAGCTTAAAGGGTTAACATTTTGTTTTACTTTTAGTTCTCTTTCTTCTTTTTGAGCACATATTTCTCTGACTATGACTCTGTGAATTTGACTGTTTTAGAACTAATAAATGACAGTTTTAAAAAAAACAAAATTCAGTGACAAACCACAAAAATACATTTAAAACAAACATATCCTGCTTGTTTTAAAAGAGGGTTTTTTTCCAAGTTTCAGCAGCAGAGCAAGCTTCAAACAACTGAAATCAATCCTTGAAACCAAAAGAAATCACCCACCCTGTTGTAGATGGAGCAGTGACCTCTGAGAGTCAGCAGTTTTAGTGCCCCTGGGGAGAAAAAAAATCCACTTTCCAAGGCAATGGAGAAGCAAATGTCCCTCTACATCTGTCTTTGTCCACTTTTACATGCCCATCACAGGCTTGATAAGAAAAGCAGAAGCCAAAAGCAGCCACAGAAACAGAGGAACTGCCAGAAGCTGTCCTGAATTATTCACCCTCAACTTCTGCCAGCACACTGGCTACCCAGGGGCTCCACAAAGTGCTCTCTCTTTTATAAACTGGCAACCAGATGCTTTTTTGGTTATTTGCTGCCCACTGGCATTTGATGAAAGAAAGGGTAGGTCTGCATGAAAAAGATGGGAACATTTTGATTTTAAAACAGAATCCAAAAGAGTTCAGCCATCAAGAACTTCTACTCAGGTCTAAATGAACTGCAGAAGGATGGGGTCAAGATGAGAGTCATTCAAGCAATAGCAATAACTATTAGGCTTTGTTCCAAAAGCATTAACTTGAACTTTCCAGCGTTCGGTCAAAAGAAAGCAAAAGCAGGAAACAAACAGAACCAAAAAAAAAAAAAACCACACAAGAAATTCACAGCACAGCTGCCAAGGTTTCTTCCTGGCAAGGGCCAGGGGAAGATGCTGTTTTCTTTCTTCCCATAAAACAATTCATACGCCAGATGCATGAGAGGACTGAGAATCAAGCATGCACTGCTAGTTGCTTGCAAAGAATCTCCTCCCACAATCATGTTTACTCTCAGGTTCATGAATCAGAGCTTCCAAAGAAGTCACAGCTCAACTAAACAGACACTCCCAAAGAAGAGATTAGTCTCATTTATCTGAAGGCTTGAGAAAGTGGGTTTTTTGGACTGTAGTTTCCACAGTCCCCCACCCAGCCCCAGTCAGCATGGTCACTGGGAATTATAGTCCCCAAAAGAAATGTTTCCAAGCCCTGTGGGGGACAAAATAAGCTTCCTCATTAAGCAGAAATAGGGAACCTTTGCCCTCCACATGTTTTGGATTTCACTTTCCATTTATTTCACCCAGCAGTGTCAATGCTAAGAGATTATGGAAGGTGTAGTCCAAAATATCTGGAAGGCCAATAGTTTCCTCATCCAAACATTTCTGGCCAAGCCTCCAACACATTATGTCCATGTTTCATCTTGAGGACAGAAACTGCTCTCCCTTTCTTTCCATAGCCCCCTCCCAAAGACTTAATGTCATAAGTGGAACCTTCTTCATCTGTTGGTTCTCCAGAGAGCTGAGGATAAGCTATATTTCAACTATCCATAAATACAGTTTCTGTACATGGATTCATTGCTCAAAACAGCATACATCTGCCCTACTGTTAGTTTCACAAATACTATAGGTATCGCCTATCCTGAATAGGAAGACAGACCAGTGCCTTTCACCACAGGTTTCATCTGAGATCCAGACATATTGCCAAAGCTTTTTCCTCCATCCCTTTTAGCTAGTTCTTAAAAATCAGAAACCTGACACAACATGTGGCCATTCAGACATTGTCAAGCTGCCACTCTCAGCATCTACATTTTCCAGCACCAGTGGGAGTTTCAGTCCAAGAAAATCTGGGGTGCTCCACAATCCCCATTCCTGTTCAAAGGAATTTAAATTTTCAGATCAGTCACTGTACTTATGTTGTATACCTGACCTGAATAGTCTCAAAGTGTACTTTTTACATGCGAGTGCCACTTAACAATGTTGATGAAAACAAGGGTCACACAGGGTTCGTACTGGGGCTAGGATGGTTGTGAGGAGGAATGGGAGTTTTAGTGTATTTTCATGCATTTGAGGGGTTTTCTGGTTGATTTGTGGGCAAAAACTGCCTGATTTTTTTTTTAAAAAAGGAGGGGGCTCCAGGCCTCCAACAGCCATAAAGGTGTGATCACAGGCTTTGCCCATTCCCCGTCAGGTCCTCCAGATAGATACAAAAGTACCAACTAACAAGGAACCTTTGTGTATCAGATGAGATTGATTCTAGTTTCCGAAATTATAATTTGTTAGTATTTAAGGTGCTAAAACACTCCAACCCCCACCACACACACACAAGAAATCGGCCATCCTATCCTTTAGGAAGTCTAGGCTAACAAGTCAGCATTTCTATTACTTTATTTTTTATCATCCTGGGAAGTAATACTGAAGAACAATACAACTATTTTAGATTGTTTTTGTTAGACAGTTGTTGATATGCTTCTGGTGGATGACATCCCACTTCTGGTAGGAAAGGAACAAAAAGGAGCGGGATGTTTTCTAAAATAAATAGACAAAGTGACCATATGTTCCAGAAAAAAACAAAACTCATCTCTGGGAATATTGAGGAAGAGATGTTTGCTTAAAGTGAACTTAAGATTAGATCAGTACTCCATTAAGGCCTCTTCCTGATCTACCTGTTGATTACAAATATTTATATCCTACTTTAATCTTCATACAAACACAGGTAGCTAACATACAATCTTTCCCCATCTATGTGAACACACAGAACTGTTTTATACCAAATTAGACTACTAATCTGGCAGTTTTAGGGTTCACTGCTGCACGATTCAGGCAGGGGTCTTTCCCAAGCCTACCTGGAAATAACAGGGGTTGACCTTTTGCATGCAAGGCATGTGTTCCACTGACCTATGGCCTCCTATCTTCTGGCAGGTTAAATGTTCCACTCCCCGCTTAAAAATAACTGAAGGCACAATTCACCTCTATAGATTAAAAGGATTGTTTTCAGAATATATAGGAAAGAGAACTAACCACTCTCAGAGGCATCCCTCTTGTGCTTCAGAACGCTATTGTCTTGTGCCCTTCAAAATAAAAGGGCGTACAAATACTCAGAACAGTGTAACATACAAACCTAGAGATTTCTGGAGAGAATATATTTCTCCCATGGCACGTGGAAATACAGTAAGAATTTTTTAATAAATAAATTAAATAAGTAAAATAAAATGACCCATGAATAATCAAATGCACAAATGCTGAACTCACAAAAGTGGAGGGCCAAATGTATTTCACTGCTCAAAGCATAGCCTACTGATTCATATCATCATTCAAACACACACTAATTATGCACATCCCCAATTTCAGTCATACTCATCTCTCCTTGTTGTTGTTGCTATTGTTGTTGTTGTCATGTGCCTTCAAGTCATTTCAAATTTATGGTGCCCCTAAGGAGACTCTATCATGGGGATTTCTTGGTAAGATTTGTTCAAAGGGGATTTGCCTTTGCCCTCCTTCGAGAATGAGGGTGTATGATCTGTCCATGGTCACACAGTGGGTTTCCATGGCTAACTGAAGATTCAAACTCTGGTCTCCAAAGTCAGGCTAATGTTCAGACCACTAAACCATGCCACCTCTATCTTGTTTCTCCCCCAAAATTGTAGAGAAATTATCACCATAAGGCAGATCAGGCATACATTTCATTTCCTCAAAAGTAACTTGTACTTTAAAAACTTGTGAAAGAGCTAATATTTTCTAAAAGCCTTTTTTCCCCCGGTAGATGCTAGGATATTCAAAGCTATAATTTGCATGTAAACACACATTTTTACTCTCTGTTTAGATGACACAAGGGTAGTCTGGGTGTAAGAGAAAATAGTCGTTCATCTTCAAACTCAGATAACTCCAAGGGAAAGGAAAATACAGTTGGATCTTCATATCCATGGTTTCTGTACCCAGAGAATCAACTAATCACAATTTGAAAAGATTCCCACCCTCCAAAAAAATTCCAATGAGCATACTTTTATTTTGCTATTTTATATAAGGGATGCCATTTTACTACACCATTGTACATAACAGGACTTGATCATCCATGAATTTTGTTTTCCATGAGGGGTCCTGGAACTAAATGCTAGTGGATACTGAGGGTCCACTGTAATAAAGATTATATGTCATGTTATTAAATAGAACGAGCATAAGAAACGGACACTAGGCATGTATCATCCAATACTGAAAGATTAACATGTACAACTACCCACTTCCTTGAGAGTTCTGGTCCTTTTATGCAAATTTAACTGCATCAAATTAGTTCCTCTGTGAGGACAAGGAATATGGGAGATACCACAGAAATAGGATCCATTCTGCCCCCTCCCACTGATATTACGCTATACCTGTATTGGTACTACCACAAAGCATATTTTTCCATGTTGCAAAGGAACTTGAAGAAGGCCATTTCTCTCATTTTTATGGCCTTCCAGTAGGAAAAAAAAATGAGACGAAGGTGGAGACAAAGAGATGAAGAGAAAAATGAGAAAGGATGGACTAATCCACACAACAGAGTAAGCTAGTCTTTCCCATTTAGTGGCGCAGTGGTTAAATGCCAGTACTGCAAGCCACAAGGTTGTGAGTTCGATCCTGCCGGGCTCCAAGGTTCACTCAGCCTTCCATCCTTTCGCAGGTCGGTAAAATGAGTACCCAGCTTGTTGGGGGCATGTATAGAAATGTTTTGAAATACATGCTATTTGTAAGTTGTTCGCCGCCTCGATCCATAGGGAGAGGCGGGATACAAATAAATAATAAATAAATAAATAAATAAATAAAATTTAGGAATCTTGCATCCTGCATCTTCTCCCATGTCAACAGTGTCCAACCTATAAATCCTATGGAATGTATCTAGTGTTAGCTAACGGGACAGGGTCCATACACATACCTAGGTGTGTGCGTGCACGCACACACACACACACACACTGTCTGTCTCTCAAGCAGTGACACATCTCAACAGGTAGGAACAGAGAAGTTTAAACCTCCCTTCTCCACCCAACAAGATCTAAGGATAATGGTGTGTGTGGGGGTAAAGCCCTCCCTCTTTCCATCTCCACTGCAATGTGCTTTCCTGATGCACTCTTAGAAATAAGGAACAACAATCTGTCCCACTCAGCTCAATTCCTGCCTTGGAGCAGTCAAGGGCCCCACATGACCCCAAGGTAGAAACCTCTATACCCCTAGCCAACAGCCATCCCTAATACATTTTTAGATTGCAAACCTCCCAGGGCAGTGACGTGCCCTTTTGCTGTTATTGCCAGGTAAACCGATTAAAAATCCCAATAAATTATATTGACGGCAAGTCTAAATGCCTACAAAAAGATCACACACCCTTCTGCTACACGGAATGACCTTTGCGCGCTTGCTGACAGTCTGCCACAGGGGCTAAGACAACCCCTCTGCAGGTTAAACACACACCAAAAGGGTTCCTGGGCAAATAAAGGTCTCTGCGTCCTTATTCCTGATTCACCTCATTCTGTGCTCACCAGGAAAGGCAGCGGGATGCAACCATGGCCACGTCCGTACTAGACTGTTATAGTGCTATTATTCCACTTTCAACATCCTCTGGAATCCTGGGGTTTGTAGTTTTTGGAGGGGTCTTTAGAATTCTCAGCCAGAGAGCTCTTTGGCCTCAGTGAACTACAAATCCCAGAATTCCACAGGGTGTTGAAAGTGGAATAATAGCACTATAGCAGTGTGGTGCGGAAATGTCCCTAGCCTGTTATAGTGCTATTATTCCACTTTCGACATCCTCTGGAATCCTGGGGTTTTTGGAGGGGTCTTTAGAATTCTCAGCCAGAGAGTCTTTGGCCTCAGTGAACTACAAATCCCAGAATTCCACAAGGTGTTGAAAGTGGAATAATAGCACTATAGCAGTGTGGTGCGGAAATGTCCCTAGCCTGTTATAGTGCTATTATTCCACTTTCGACATCCTCTGGAATCCTGGGGTTTTTGGAGGGGTCTTTAGAATTCTCAGCCAGAGAGTCTTTGGCCTCAGTGAACTACAAATCCCAGAATTCCACAAGGTGTTGAAAGTGGAATAATAGCACTATAGCAGTGTGGTGCGGAAATGTCCCTAGCCTGTTATAGTGCTATTATTCCACTTTCGACATCCTCTGGAATCCTGGGGTTTGTAGTTTTTGGAGGGGCCTCTAGAATTCTCAACTGGAGAGCTCTTTGGCCTCAGCGAACTACAAATCCCAGAATTCCACAGGGTGTTGAAAGTGGAATAATAGCACTATAGCAGTGTGGTGTGGAAATGTCCCTAGCCTGTTATAGCGCTATGATTCCACTTTCAACATCCTATGGAACCTGGGGCTTTGCCGTTGAGGGAGCGGCCTCAAAGGCAAACCCCAGGATTCCACAGGACCTTGAAAGTGGAATCATAGCGCTGTAACCGCCTGGTGCGGAAATGGGCCCGGAGCCGGGGAGCGAGGAGCCATGTGGCAGCGCCCAGAACAGAGAAAGGGGGTGCCAGAGAGGGGAGGGCGGGGGCTGAGGGCTTTGTGTGGGGTGGGGGCTTGCGTGGGCTACTCCTACTAGCCTTGCCAGCCCCCGACAAAAATAACTGCTTCCCAGGACCATTGGGAAAAAATAGGATTTCTTTTTTCCTTCCTCCCCCCGCCCTCGGCCATCTCCCGCCCTTCCTCTCAGGATGCTCTTCGGCCACCAAGGTTTTAAAAAAAAAAGTCTACACGGGGAACGAACAATTCCGGTGGGCGAGTAACTTTTTTCTTTTTCGCCTTCCGAGGGTGGTCTGGGCGCCGGGGGAGGGATGGGGGGGGAGGCGTTTGGGCCGCCCGGGAGAGGAAAGGCAGCCACGAGGAAGGGACGGGGAGAGGCGGGACGAGAGGAACGAGGGACCTGGGGAAGGAACTGAGGGGCGCGGGGGCGCCTCGGGGGTCGCTCAGGCGGGCAGAGAGAGGGCCCCACAGCCCACGCAGCGCGGCGCCCCCTTCCCCCGCTCCCTCACCGCCCCCCCTCCGTCCCTCACCGGTTAATGCGGTGCGCGAAGGCCCGTCGCTCCGGGGCCGCCATTCTACCGGGGCGCCGCCCGGCCTCCTGTCGCTCCGGGAAAGGAAGGGAGTCCGCCGGAGGAACACCGGTGGGCGCGACGCTCCTCGCCGCCGCCGCCTCCAGCTCCCTCAGAGGCACCGACCGCCCCGAAGAGCCGAAGGAGCGGAGCCAGACGGGGCGCCGGGCGGGAGGCGGGGCCGGCGGGAGCCCCGAAGTGGGACCAGAGCGCCCCCTGCCGGCCGCGGAGAGGCCACCGCTGGCTCCCTCCGGAGGAGGCGCTCCTGCGTTTCCCGGGCCCTTCTGAGTGGCACCCGCCTTCCCGCCTCCTCCCTCCCTCAGGTAAACCGTGGTCTTTCTTTTCCGCACTAGACTGTTATAGCGCGATGATTCCACTTGCAACATCCTATGGAATCCTGGGGTCGGCCGGCGCCTCCCGAAACTGCAAACCCCAGGGGCCTTTCTGCACTACACTGTTATAGCGCTATTATTCCACTTTCCACCTCCTATGGAATCCTGGGGTTTGTAGTTTAGGGAGGGGGACTTAGAATTCTCGGTCAGAGAGCTCTTTGGCCTCAGAAAACTACAAACTCCAGGATTCCACAGGATGTCAAAAGTGGAATAAGAGCACTATAACAGTCTAGTGCAGAAAGGGCCCAGGATTCCAGAGGATGTTGAAAGTGGAATCATCACGCTATAACAGTCTAGTGCGGAAATAGCCTATTATTCCGCGTTCAACATCCCCTGGAATCCTGGGATTTGTACTTTAAGGAGGGGCATTTAAGACTTCTCAGCCAAAGAGCTCTTGGGCCTCAGCAAACGACAAACCCCAGAGTGCCCCAGGATGCTGAAAGTGGAATAACAGCACTAGAACAGTCTAGTGCGGAAACCTTCTCACCTCACACAGGAGAGGGGTTCCATGTAAGAGGAATCTTAAAGTTGAAATTCAAAACAAAACAAAAAAATGCTTCCAGAAAAACATAAAGCCATTGCACAAATTCAACAGAAAGGAGGGCGGGGGGAAGAAGCCAGTACATCAGCATCACCAGACAACACGGATTGTGGACTATGGGGGAAAGCTACAGGTACTGGAATAGGTCGGTTGCTATGGAGATAGTGCCTAGCAGCAAGGCAGAGGACACTGTATTCCTGCAGGGACCCAACCTCTATGTTAACAACTCTGAATAAAGATTGGGTTGGGGAATATGGGGGAAATTTACAGGTACAGAAATAGGCCGGTTGCTATGGACATGAGGCCTAGCAGCAAGGAGGAGGACAGTGTGCTCCCTCAGGAACCCAAACTGTGTAGGTAAATAACTCTGAATATAGGTTGCATTGGGAAATATGGAGCAAAGTTGCAGGAAGTGGAGAAGACAGTTTGGTGAGTTCTTAAGAGGAAAATAAAATCCCTAAGCAATGCCAGGCAAATTTACTATTTATAAAGAAGAAACCCATTTTAAAAAAGGAATTCACTCCTGACTGTGAGAGCCTGGGAATACCACTTGTCTCATGGAAGAATATTCTTCTGATCTTACTGTTTTGCCATGTCTAAGATATTATAGACAAGGATAATATAGGTACAACTACGGCTCAGTTAACAAAGCCTCTAACAAAGAAGTTCCTTTTTGCACAGAATTTTTATATCCACCCAGCCCACTCTCTTCTTTGACATCTTTCATTTAGCTGGAAGATTTTAGAAGCACAGACACGGGAAGGATAGTGAAGGAGGGCTGGAGAAACAGACCTTTGGTTCTTAGTTGGAGCAGGATGCTTGCAGTAAAAAAAAATCATAAAGATTGCGATGGAAACAATGGGCTCTAATCTAGGTTACCGTGTTGTGTGTGTCTGCCTACAATAGACATGGTAAACAGCAGCTTCCTCCAGAATCTGTTACAGAGCACATGTGAACAGCAAAACAGAAAAAGGAGAAAGGACAAAGCAAATAAGCCTGTCTCACCAGATACACTCAACTTGAAGATACATACATATTTACATATATATGTATATAATTTGCTCCAAAATGAAAACCATAAGAAAAATAGAGGCTGGTGAAAGAAAATGTCATCCCTGGCTGCATTTTGGAAGGAGCTTTTAAGTACAGTCATTCACATTCGCCTAGGGCAGTGGTTCTCAACCTTCCTAATGCCGCAACCCCTTAATACAGTTCCTCATGTTGTGGTGACCCCCAACCATAAAATCATTTCTGTTATTATTTATTTATTTGTTTGTTTTTTAGTTAGTTAGTTATTTCCAACATCAAACAGATTGGAAACACTGCCCTAAATCACTGCTCTGGATAGACTTCTAATGCCTAAAAACTGGTAACCCTCCCCCCCTTTTTTAAGCACAGAAAGCGTCCATCAATGCCAGAATTAAGGCAGTAGTTCTAGTTCTGAATGTTGGGTTTCCACAGTTCAAAAAGCCAGTCACTCCCAAAGGCAACGCCAAACAGCCCACATTTTACACGAGGCGCCGGGAGGAGAGGACAGGGAGAGAGGAAGGATGGCGGCGCATAAGCAGATGCATTTTGTTTCGCTCCCTCCCTTCCCCTTTAAAAGGGGGTGCGGACGCTGAACATACAAAAAGCGAGGAATGCAAGACAGTCAGGGCGAAGAACACAACACATGTGTGTGGCAAGTGCCAAGGGTCCACGCACAACAAAAGCAAAAGGAGAAAGTCATCCTGGCTATTTCTGCACTAGACTGTTACAGCACTATTATTCCACTTTCACCATCCTCTGGAATCCTGGGGTTTGCAGTTTGAACCCCAGCGCAGGGGTCTCAGAAGCACTGCTCCCATTGGCTGTGAGGCCACCTTCTTTTAAAAGGGGGGGGCAGGATTGAGGAGCGGCGACCCCTGTGAAATGGCCGTTCGATCCCCAAAGGGGTCCCGACCCCCAGATTGAGAACCACTGGCCTAGGGTTAGAGGCACAGGACCCCCATGAATGTGGAAAAGCCGTGAATAACTCTTGACCCTCCCAAGCTATATTTAACACAAAAAAAAGTATGATCACTGTATTGAACCCACTGCGGATTCCTTTGAGGCCTCAGGGTTCCTTCACAAGGAAGAAGTGGGTGGCTGGCGGGGCTTCCTGCCACCTCCGCTGCTGCCCCACACCATTTTTAATGGGGACTTACAAGCCTCATTCACAGTTTCTCACTTTCAGGAGGCCTGCAGTCCCTATTAAAAATTAAAATGGCACAGGGAGGCAGCAGAGGTGGCAGCAAATAATCTGTGAATAATCGAATCCGCAAAAGCAAAACCTGCAAATGTGGAGGGCGGACTGTAGTCTCTACAAGATTCCAATTTTATTTATTTATTTTTGCAGGGTTCATCTGATCCGGTTGTTTCATTTCACATGTGCATATTGGTGGTTTTGTATCAAAGTTTTGCTGAAAGTTGTTGTGCTGCTCTTTTCTCTGGTGTAGAAAACTATCCCTATTTTTTTCCATGCTAATTTTTTCCTGTCGGGACAAATTTTCTGTTAAAGAAGTAACATCCAGGAACACATCTAATTCATTAACTGAGTACACCTAGAGATAAGCTCCAATTAAGGTGGCTTGCTTCCAAGTAGAAGTACCGAGGTTTGTGCAGCTAATCAGCTAACTGGTTTACTCAAGTGTGCACAATTTTAGAAAATGTGAAGAGGAAGTCCTCACAGTAAAGGCCACAGTTTACAGGCAGAAGGTGTCAAGTTAGCTTCCTGGCATTATTGGATGAAAAGATTTTAGGATGTTCTTTCTGACAGCCTGGAGAATGGTTTCTAGAGTTATAGTTAATGTGTTTTAGGGAGTTTCAGATGGG
>CAOLHI010007099.1:0-19531 GCA_948474755.1 Ctenosaura bakeri
GTGTCCAGGTTCCTATGGTTGATGGACAGCTTTAAGGCCCCTAACCGCTCTTTGTATGTTTTTAACTTTTAAACTGGGCTTCCCTTCAAATAGAGGCACATCCTCTGTAAAAGAAGACACATGGCCACCCTAGATTCAGTGTTCCTTTCTGATTATCTCCATCCTGATCTCCAAGGTAACAGCCTTTTTCTTTTACCCTGGTACACATTACTTCTTATAGGACTTTTATAGAGGTTGTAGATTTGGAACTAGTATTGTTTGTGACTGTAATTTTATCCCCACAGTACATGTTCTACCTATGAATTATTGCAAAGGCCTGACAAGCATCAACTGCTTTTTCCACAGAAAAAAATGAACTTTTAAAGGCTACTTTGAGCTCCTTGACTTAGTGCAGATGTGATGTTATCAAGAGTTTTTAACTGGTACTACAAATGTATTTATCTGCTCACCAGTAGTAAGCAAATACAGTTTCCCTCCACATTTACTAGGGTTAGAGCACAGGATCCCTGTGAAAGTGGAAAAAACATTAATAATTCTAGGCCCTCCCAAACCATATTTAACACACACAAAAAGTATGACCACTATATTCAACCTACCATGGATTCCTTTGAGGCATCAGAGTTCCTTCACAAGGTAGAAGTGGCTGGCTGGTGGGGCTTGCTGCCACCTGCACTGCTGCCCCACAACATTTTTAATAGGGACTTACAAGCCTCATTCACAGTTTCTCAGTCTCATGAGGCTTGCAGTCCCTATTAAAAATGGCATAGGGAGGCAGCAGAGGTGACAGCAAATAATCTGTGAATAATCAAATCTGCAAAAGTGAAACCCACAAATGTGGAGGGCTGGTTGTATTTTAATTGAGGGTGGAGTATCTTTTGACATCATGACGGCCTTTAGAAGTTTTCATATACGATGTGATTGCAGGTCCAAACTCTCTTTTTTCCTCAGATTTGGACAAAGAGTAAGAGAAATTCATTTCTGACTACTAAGTTCTGCCAGAAATTGCATCTCCTCAGTCATGTATGTCTATGTACCTTCAAGTTGTCTGTTGAGTTATGGCAACCCCATGAATTTTATGCTGTTTATTTCTTATAGAAGGAATACTCAGAGATGGTTTTGCCAGCTTCTTCCTCTGAAATACAGCCTACGGTACCTGCTAGTCTCCCATCCAAGCAGGAACCAAGGCTGATCCTGGTGAGCTTCCAAGGTCAGAAGGGATCTGGTGCCTTTAGAGTATTTAGGCCCTACCGAGTATTTATCTTATCAGTTCATAGCTTTTAAGGATACTACCCTGTTCCTCTGATCAGCTCCATAAAATATCAACAGCAAGAGACTGATTATCACGATTAGCAAACAGAAATTTATCAGTCACTGAAAGTAAAACTACTACTACCAGTTAAGATTACTTTCATTAGTTTCTGTTGCTGTCTGAACCCTATACACCAACAGGACCATTCAGCTGACAGTAAAGACTACTACAAAGATTCTGCTGATCTAATGTAGGGATATTACTGACTAGATTACAGTCATGAACTCTTGGGTCTGCCTTTCAAAAGTGTTCAAAAGCTGTATCAAACGCAAAATGCAGATGCCAGACTGTTGTATATTGTGTACTTTGGAGACGACATACACTAGAGACGTGAAAGGCTTTGAAAAAGAAAAAAGAAAAAATAGGCAATTTTTTTCTATTTCTTCTGAAGTCTTTTTTTCCTGGAAAATTTGGAAAAAAAAGAATTTTATGGAATATATGATAGGAAGACTTATGTAAGTCTATACACAGTATCTTACTGCAATCTTTGGTTTTGGTTCCCTTTCCTCAATTCATTTTATGAGAACAAGTACTTTATACCTATTCTACACTGTGGAGGAAAAGTAGAAATAGTTTTCTTTGTTTTACTAATGCTGATGGTTTATTCTCTTTTCACTCTTTTTTCTCAGCTCATAAACTGACAAAACCAGAGTTTAAGTGTTCCTTACCATCTATAACTAATTTTACGTGTACATTCCATTTGTAGTTACTGTCTGAAAAAACTGTTCTTTTAATATTCCAAACATAATTTTATGCCAGACTAGATTAGAAATAATATATTTTTGGTTCCAGTTTTCCTTAGTTTTTTGTATGCAGGGACAGCTTTAAGGTGCAAAAACATTTAATCAGTATAATCCAGAAAAGGCGTGACCATTTGACAATGTCATCCTATACATTTCTATGAAGAAGTACTCTTGAGTTTAGCAGAATTTACCTCCAGAAAGGGTTGCCAACTGAAATACAAGACAGTGTTCCTGTACCTAGTGGTTGTGCAGAAAAGGGAATGCAAGCAGATGCTGCTGGCATGACAAACAACAACTACTGAAATTTCTTTTTCTACACACCTACTAAAGGCACAGGAGCCTTACACTTCATTTCACCTGACAATCCTACTTCCAGATGCACTACATAGGCTTGAGTGACCCATACATGTGAGTCACAAAGACATTAAGAAGTACCACTGAATTCAATGGACTTTGCTTCCATGTGAGTGAGCAGAGGATGCAGCCAAAATATTTTCTGAAATCCTGAAATGTGCAGAGTACAAGTAGAAGCCACTGTGTTCCTAAGTTGATTTCTTTTAAAAGTGTTAAGTACTGACAAGCAACACAATGAATTACACTTTTTCAGCCAATGAGATCACTAATATTAATGAACCAGTTTAAGCTATTTATTGAGCCTAGCATGATCAAAGAATGGTCTCCAGTTGAGTTTATGTTGGAGAAATCATACTATAAAAATAAGTATACATTACTTCTCTTTTTAAAGAAAAATAAAATAATGCACCTTTGAATGTGAAATGTCTTATCCACTTAGAAAATGCATGTGCTTTAAGACACCATAAAAATCTGTTTCTGATTCTAAACTTTACATATTTTCTAAGAATACTGCCAAGAAAGGAATGCAAGGAATGCCTTTACATGTACAGCACACATAAGACAACTGGTGAACAAACCATTGATATACTTTTTTTAAATGAAAGATAAATTGGCATTTCTAGCACAGATCTTTCCCCAAGGGAGCAACAACCACATGCCCAGGATTTTTCAGGATGGTCTCCAACATAACTTCTTACTATTATTAGCAGAAAGTATTTCCCCTACCCTCCATCCCCTAGTGCACAGCTGTAAAACAAGGGTATAGAAAATACCTTCTAAGTGCAGCCAGAGAGTTTACACACCCAGTTTACAGCACTCCCTGTATTTTCTTTACAATAAAATAATGATGCCAAATATTGTGTCTGGAAGTAATTTCTGAAACAACAATAATTTTCCCTTCACACCTCTGCTTCCCTTTAATCCATGCTATTCAAAAGCATAATTCCCTCTTAAATTTCAGCAGTTTGACAATCATCATATTCCAATCCCAATGATTATATATTATAATATGGCCAACGTGCTGTATCGCTAACTGAACCTGACACTTCAGCAATTACTAGGTTTGCTTCTGAATCTGACAAAAATATATTCTGTGATGGTTCATCAACAATTATAAGCTATAGCTAGAATGCTAAAAGAATATTAAAGGATACCTTTGGAATAAAACACAGGGTCAGTTACCTGTATAGTGATTATAACATTACCAGCCAACCTAAGTTTTAGGAAAACTAGCTATCTGATTAACCCAATAAAGATACGTCCACAGTTTCAATTCTGGAATTTCTGAGGCAATTTCATGTGTTAACACAGTATATGTCTTTTGCTTTTCAGTGTTTTTTTGGTTTGTTTTTTTTTTTTTTGCATTTGCTTTACCCCGAGGTGTACACATTTCCCAACTTCTTATCAGTAGTTAAGAAATTATAAGCATTCCACAGGTCTTCTCCATTCTGCATGGATCTCTCCTTCTTTTTTTTCTTTTTTTATCATCAACCACAGTGTACAGTCTCACATCTGCACCAATAGTAATGTTATCATTGGTAGTCCCCAACCATAATTTGAGCTGGATTACAAATGCCATTTAGGATAACCCGAGGCAAATTTATAGAAAAGGAAAGTTGGAAAAAAAATCTTTGAAGTACGGAATTTGCATAGCTCACAAGCTTTTATGACAATCCAGATTTTTCTTCCCTTGGTAAGACCTAAATACCCTAAGGGCACCAGATCCCATCTGATCATGGAAGCTAGGGTCAGTCCTGGTTAGCATTTGGATGGGAGAATGCCAATAAATACCACATGCTGTAGGCTATATTTCAGAACATGCTGTGGCATTTAAGAAACTAAAAACAAGTCCATTTCCCACTGATGCCTCCTAATATTTTAAATTTCCTCTGATCTCATTATATTTTAAGCAGCACGTAAGGCAGCTATTAGGCTAACACAAATAGCCAGAAACCACTGTATTGAAGCCAAAAAGAATTTAGCAGAACACAAGACAGGGAAGGAAGGGGAACAAAACTGTTGCTCATACTGTTTCCCAGACTTTGTCTAAATTTTTTATTTTGTAAAACAGAAACGACCCCATGCCATAAAATGGCACTAGGCTTTAGTAACACAATAATTACTGATATGTAAGAATAAATACAAGGTACCTCTGTTCCTCCCCTTCCACGTGGCACATGACAAGTTCTGAACACATTCTTTGCAAGTTGAGATCAACATTTCCTAACACATGCAAAACTTTTCTAATCCATCAATCTTCATCACACAAACGTTGATTTCACTTCAATTATTTCCACTACTCTTTTCTAAACCTAGGGCTGCAACACTATCTAACATTTGAAAATACACATTTTACAAAATTTCTGGTGACTTCTTTTTGTTCATATTCCAATCCTTGTAGCTAGCAGGGCGGCTTGGGGTGGAAAATTGGTCCAAGACTATCCAAGAGCCTACTCTTGTGGTAGCATAAAGTCCTGAGAAGATTACAGCCCTGAGATGCAAACTGAAGAAAAGCCTCCTTGAAGAGGAATTCATTTTATTTTGTGTGAGGACTCAAAAAGGCTTGGAAGAGCAGCATATTACCAGCCATTTTTATTTGTTTGTTTTGAAGTATTCAAGGGAAGTGCTGTATTTTGAGCTTAGTTCAGTTTTTGTATTATTTGGGCAGTGCTGAAGCAGGCAAGAGTGTGGGAATGAATGTATCCTTCTGTGTGTTTGATCTTTGTGTTTCTCTTGTTTGCTGTTGTGTGCCTTCAACTTGTTTCTGGCTCACAGCGACCTTATGATGAACCTATCACTAGGTTTTCTCAGCAAGATTTGTTCAGAGAGGGGTTGCCTTTGCCTTCCTCTGAGGCTCAGAGATGGTGAATTGACTAAGGTCACTCAGTGGGTTTCCACAGCCAAGTGAGGATTCAAACTCTGGTCTCCAGAATCATAGTCCAAGCTCAAACTACCACACCACATTGGCTCTCTTGTATTGTAGTTAAAACATATTCTCTGTTTCTTCCCCCATCACTGGCAACTGGTCACTAGGAAAGAAAGCACTACCCAATTATCTTCCCTAACCCAGTATCCCCAGTCTCTTCCTCTTCCATGTCCATAGATCAGACTAGCAAGAATGCTGTTTCTGTGTCTACATTTAACACTACCTAGCCATTTCAGTAACAGGATTTCTGAGTACGGACAACAGGCACACATGCTCAAAATAATCACTCAGTTGACTCCTGGCACCCTGGGAGCCCAGTGGAGGGAACTGCCTTTACTCCTATATTTGGGCCAGATCCAATTCCATGAAGCCAACCAGAAGTACAACTTTAGCATAAACAGGAGCAGTGATGATGAGAGGCCCCCCTGAACACTCCAGGTCTAAGCCTGATACTCCTTCTGCCAACTGGGCCAACTGGAGAAGCGAGAGAGCAAGAGGAAAAGGAAAAAACTACATTGGGATTGAATAATATAATAAAACAAGAAAAGTTCCTGAAGGAGGTCAAAAGAATGAAGGTTTGGTCTCCAACGACTGGTAAGCCACAGACATCGCCAGATGCAGCCTCTGAATCCCTTCACTCCTGTCTTCAGGCAGCACTTGCTCTAGAGGTTTCTGTTAGCTCTTCCCAACCAGACAAGGGAAGCTCTGGATAAGAAGAACAAGCTTCTTTGGCACCACTTCCTCAAGGTGCCTGGAGAGCTTTAAAGAGACACTTCCCCAGGCTTCCTTTGTTCTGCACTTTTTTACAATTTATCTTGGATAGGGGAGGCAATGAAAGCCAACTCCCTTTCCCCTGAGGCTCAACTATGCCCCTCTCAGCTGAGAAGGAGCGAACAGCTCAACAGTGGCTAAAATGGGGTGGGATTTTCCCCCCCACTTTTCCTCCTGACCAACCAGGGAGGATAAAGAAGAGATGTCAGGAATTTGCTGTGATCTCCTCCCCGCCACCAGAAGGAGACCTGAAAAGGCCTTTTAATTTCTTCCAAGTTTAGGAAAAAAGGGTGCCTTATCTGGTCTTGAACAATACAAGCGCATATTTGCTACAGCCTGTATGGATGTCCATTTTTGCCCTGCATTTTCCTGTCACCCCAACTTTAGCTAATTCACCTTCAGCCCAACTACCATAAAAGCACTCAAGTCATAACAGCCCCCTCTGTGGTAAACAGCTCCTAGCACAGAAAGAACAACAGAAAAGAGAGCTTCCCTTACTAATCTACTTTGTAATTTGAATACATTAAAATAAATCTGAAATATTCACTTAACTTTATTTCATTATCATCAACAATAAATCACAGTTAACAAAATACCTTTTTGCTTAACGATTATATATCACTGAATTATTCCAACAGCAAAAGCAGCAGGTCTAAGAAAAGAGACATACTTCTGATATGAGTCAAACACACACATAGATTACATTTGCCTATTTTGTAATTAAAAACATCACAACTTGGTGATAATATCAGATTTTACAGTAAATCAAAATTGCAGTGTTTCTGTCTTATATACACACTTATATTTGACTCATTTTGTGAAAAACCATTGTTATAACTAGGTTTTGTACTATGAAACAACAAATGTTCATAATTCCCTCAAGCCATTCATTAGACCCCATACTGTTTTGAGAATAATTAAATGAACATTTTGTCTGATAGATCCTATTAAGAGACACAGGCAGTGCACATGCTGCATCCAACACATTGTTCCTAAAGTTACAACAAAGACAATTATATTCAAACACTTGGTATGCACAGTAATTTGCAGCCTACAGAGCATGCTTATTCTTTTGTACATGAAAGGATTACATGCAGCATTTGAAGTATTCCAGACAAAGATGAGTCGTTTTCCAGCTCATAAAGGACAAAGGTTTATATGGGCTTGTGCTGCTCTTTGACTCAAGTCAACAGACCAGAGATCAAAACTTCTCACAAACTTCTAAGAGATGTTAGAGAGGCTGCTACCCAAATGACCAGAGCAGTTCTCAAAAGCAAAGCAGAACACACAACACCGTCGTGTGATCTCTAGCTCCACATAAAAGTCACATTTCTGCCGAAAAGCCCTCTTACCTTTCAAACAAAACATGCTGAGCTTGTTCCATAGAGGAGAGTGCAAGGGTCCTGTTTGCAGAGTGTGCAAAGCACCAGTACTAGGTACAGCTGCTCCCCAGTCAGTCCCATTCAAGCACACAGCCGGAGAAGGATGGCAGCAAGCCAACTCCTGCTGCTATAGGAAGCTGCAGCCCAACCCACTGATTCCTAAACAACACTGCTGACACCTCCCTATCTCCCATCTCCTCCCATTCCCTCCTCCCACCCTGCAAAGCTATTTAAAAAAAAAGTCAAGAGAGGGAGAGAGAGGCAACTGTGTCTCTTCAGCCACGCCTAGCACAGTGCAAACCTGAATACATTTGTTTCATCTCCTCTGTCAGCATTTTCCCACTGAAAATAGTTCAAACTCATCAACTGGTCAGCATTAGGAAAAATAAACCACTCTTAATCCACCTCAGCTGTTCTCTATGAATTGAAATTCTGGCTCTTTGTAACTTTTTCTTTTTTGCTAATTGCTCTGGAATGTGTTACTTTCAAAATGCTTTGTTCATTTCCTTTTAAACTTTGTACGACATATATATATATATGGATACCCACACAGACATAAAGACAGGGAGAGGGAGTACAATGAAGGACTAGAAAGATCAAATAGGAATCATTACTTTACTTGAATGTCAGTCATGGACTCCTAAAAGCTCAAACTATCCTGCAAACAGAATTGTTGTTGCTGTATGCCTTGAACTCACTTCCAACTTACGGTGACTCTAAGAAAAGCCTGTCACAGAGTTTTCTTGGCAAGAACTGTTCGGAGGAGATTTGCCTTTGACCTCCACTGGGTCTGAGAAAGTGTGACTTGCCCAAGCTCACCCAGTAGATTTCTATGGCCAAGTGGAGATTCAAGCTCTGGTCACCAGAGTCCTAGTCCAGTTCTCAAACCACTACATTATGCTGGATCTTGCAAACAGGACAGAACTAGGTAAAGGTGGAACTGGGATCTTCAACAGCAGTGACTCTTCTTCCATGATAAATGCTACTGTTTTTCACTGTTACCACTTAAGACAAAGGAAGTGACCATCTTTCAGTTTAAGTAAAGGTGGAATTAAAACATCTGGGCAATCCTATGCTTGTAAATGTGGGTTGTCAAACAGCTGCAAAGCAGGGTAAGGTGTGAGGAAAAAGCAGCTGGTGGAAAAGGGCTTTAACTTTCTCTGCCAACTTCCGACCATTCTACCCTAGTCTCCAGAACCTTACATCCATTTTATCAACTACATTATTCTATGTCATTCATTGCCTCTTACTGCTGTCTCCTAGGGAGTACTATACACAATCACGAGAGATATGCAATGCATAAGGGGTGTGAAGATAAAGTCCTCCAGGTGTCGTTGTACTGCAGCTCTCAAAAACTGTCCCCACCGTATAAGCTGGTCAGGGATGGCATTCCCCCACCCCTCACCCCCAAAAGGTCTAGACTGCCACAAATTAACCACCAACCATCATCCACTCATACAGAAAAGATATGAATGCACAACAGCTATAACAAAGAATCTTATCTTCATGTTTAGCATGGACGTTTCCACGGCAAGAAACTGCTTTGATTACAATATAACATATTGTCTTGGAAATCAAAAGGCAAAACAATGAAAGATAAAAAGTATCATGCTTTCTAACTTGAGAACTTCCGGAGTGAAGCATCCCACAAAACAGCCAAGTTGTTTTATTCAGAAAATCTCCCAAAAGCCATCAATCAAATTAATGTATCTACATAGAAAAGCAGCTAAAATTATAGCACAATAATTTATCATTTCTCAAATCTACTATGCTCTATAACTCTGGTTAACTAAACTGGGATTTAACAATAAAGCCTAATACATCAGGGAATGTCCACAGAAAATTCTGTTTACTGTTACCTCTCTTTCTCTTAGCTATCTGCAAAAACACCAGTTTGTGGTGAAACTGACACTAGACTGGACATTTTTTCCACCTTTACAAATTTTACAGAATCCCTTGTTCCTGTCAGCTCTTCTTCAAGGAATGAACAAAGACAAGGGTGGAAAAAGAGGATGAGTTAAGTTGGTCTTTGGACTGAGGAAACAGCAAAGACTGTTACAAATTTGAGGCATAATTTAAGAGCCGGTATTAGGACGAGAAGAAGGAGAAAAACACGCAATATGAAAGGTGCAGAAGTAATTCTCATTGGCAATAATGGTCTGGTTCTTATCCAATAATAAACCATCATTCCAGATGTAGTGCTAGGGGAATCCTGGCTTATTGGTTATGGGAGACATATTTGTATGTGGTGGATAAACACTCGTGCTTCATGTGAGAGAAGCTAAACTAGCCTTTCTCAACCTTGCACATCTTCCAAATGTTTTGGACTTTAATTCCCATGTTCTGTCAACACCAGCCATGTTACAATCCAAAACACCTGGAGAGAACCAGTTTAGGAAAAACTTAGCTAAACAAACCACAGATTTTCTGTCTCTGCTTTGATTACTGTCAGGTACAAAAGCCTGAGAAGCCACTTATACCACCAACAAATCCTAGTATGACTCTGGCTTGTTAGAGAAGAAGCAAGTTAGAATCCCTGGTTTGTACTTAATGATAAAATACACCATAAACCAGATCTATGCCAAGGTCAGGAAGAGTATTTTTTTTAAATAAAAAAGCGCCATTCTTATTGCATAAAAATTATTATGACATACATACAAATGTGAAAATCATGTTAAATGGGCTCTGATCTTCTATTATCATTCCATTGTTTTCAGTCACATCTTTATTCTATCTGCACATTGTTCAACCTCTTCTCTTTCTCTTAATGGGAAGGATGCACTACATCTGCAAGGCCTCATCCCAGAATCAGTATCTATAAATAACTCACATATTGGTTGAGGTTTCCGTGCTGTTTTAAGAAGACAAAAAAAGTGCTCATCATTAGCAGTTTTGCTTTCCTGGGAAGTTATCCAAAAGATTACAATTTGCACATGTACCACAACACACACAAATGCTGGAGTAAGCATCTGGGTGAAAGCCACAGGGGCTAGTGTTAAGTCTAGCTCTTTTAAATGCATGCATTAATTATCTGAAAGAGAATATAACAACACATTAATGAAGTTCCCAAGAGACAATAAATTGAGAGCAGCTGTGAAGTCCAGTATAAAATGAGAAATACTTTAAGTAACCATTTATAAGGCAAACATCTACATATATACATACTAGGTTCATGTGTGCTGAGCTGAAGATTAAAATGTGGCACAATAAAACTGGTAAGTAACAGAAACTTGAAATGCAAGAAAGTTGTTTCAGAGATGAATAGTTAGAATGATATTTGGACTGGCAATTTGATTTCAGACATGATCTACAATCATATATCAGTAATATTATTTTTTGTTTTCTTTATAATGTAGCTATGCAAACAGCATCTTTAAGTCACTCAAGACTAGTCAGAATATTTGAAATTCTTTTCACTAACTACCAGGGAAGACCTTCCTTGAAGAGGAGACCATTTTTTCCCACACTGATGTGGACAGTAACTTTTCAGTTAGTTTCTCTATCTGCTTCCTCCTAACTTTGGCAACATCCTTTCAGATCATCTGGGGCTCAATAATAAAGAAGCATTTAAAGCAGAGAAGGTTAGGGTTTTCTGAACACAAGGCAGCCTGGTCCAACATGCCAATAATAGGTGCAGAAAGAATGGTAATAAACATTTTTTCCCAGCCTTCTGGAGTAATGAGCCACACAAATAGAAGGGATATCCTTGGAATTCATGAACATTTCAGTGAAAATCTACTGAAATGACAGGAGAAATGCCAATCTCCAAATTCTTAGCGCATATTTCTACCCTGTTTCCCATCTTATCAAGTAACAGAAACACATTTGCTGTAGTGAATACCAGTTTTTTGTTACTGAAACAAAGTGATCAGGCAGGTTTGGCAGCTGGACCTGAGGACTTGACTGTCAAAATAAGGAGGCCGCTCAGCAGTCACAGAATGAGGAAGGAGAAAGGGAGATAGAAGTTTCACTGACACTTGGGACCTCTCAGCTGGGGTATGACAGCCTGAAGGGGAGCTGCAGGCAAATTTCAATCTAAGCCTGTCCTTAGCCCTGTTTGTATCTTCCCTGAATATGTAAGGACTAAATTGGAGGACAGAGAGGCAAGTTCTGAACTTTCCCACCTCCAACCACCCGTATTACCTTCAGTGGACTTCTGCTCACATTGATGGGGAGGATTGATTGATTGATTGCATGCCATCACTCCTCTCTCAACCCACTAGGGCCCCTGAGGCTTGAACTGGGCCTTATTTTAGCCCGATTCTTGACTATACTGAGGGTGTTGGAACAGATTTTTTGAAAATTAATACAATAAACTCATCTAGGTTTAAGTTGTAACAAACAAAATGCATTCCAAATGTTTCCAAAGTAATTGTTAGTAACTTCTGAGCAAAGTCCAATCTATGAGTAACTTTTCAAATAAATGGTTTAGACCACATGGGTCAAACACAAGGCCCACGGGCTGAATCTGGCCCGCCAGGCCATTTCATGTGGCCCTCACATCTGTGCTGCAGTTGTGGCACTCCCCCCACCTGGTGAACCCGATCCCCACGTTGTGGACCCCTGGCTGCTGGTATTCTGAAGAGGTGCCCAGCAGCCAGCATTCACAAGCTACTTCTACTTCTGACTGCTCCTCTGTCCAAGTCTCAATCTCAGAGCATTGCCGCAGGTTACTATGACAACATTCCGCACAGCTCACGAGAGTTGGACAGAAGAGCAGTCAGAAGTAGAAGTAGGTCATGAGTGCTGGCTGCTGGGCTCCTCTTCAGAATACCAGCAGCCAGGGGCCCACAATGTGGGGATCACGCTCACCAGATACAGAGGAGGCAGGGGGGCAGAAAGAGCAACAGAGGAGGGGGAACAGAAAGAGGCACAGAGAGGGTCTCAAGCGAAACCAAAAAGTTAAACAAAGTTAATATAATAAATAGTGCTTGGTAATATTTGTCTGATGATTAAAAAAAAAATCCTTTGTTTTCAAAACTCATTTTTCAATAAATCGTACAATAGTTGTACACCTGAATATCTGCTTGCCGTTATTCTGCCTAGACTTCTGGCTTCAGAGCTACTTATTACTAAACCAGTAATAATCGAATGCAGAGGCAATTATTTAATACGATAAAAGAGTAGATACATTTATATAGTCTTACGTATGCAACTGGCCCTTTGAGGGCAACCATAATGCCCAAGATGAAATTGGGTTTAACACTCCTGGTTTAGACAGACATCAGAAAGAACCATGATGTATGCCATTCATTGCCGTTTTATCAGGATGTTTCTGATTTATGGCAACCCTAAGGTGAACCTGTCACAGAGTTTTCTTGGCAAGATTTGTTCAGAGTGGGTTTCTCTTGGCCTTCCTCTGAGTCTGAGAGAGTGAGACTTACACAAGATTACAGAAGAGATCTTCACTGCTGAATGGGGATTCAAACCCTTTTCTCCAGAGACCCTCTTCTCCAGAGTGGGGATTCAAATCCTTTTCTCTAGAGCTCAAACCACAACACCATGCTGGCTTTCATGCCATTCATATCGTCCCTAAAATATGAACGTTACAACATCACAAGAGCCGGTCTGTTGTTGTATTCAGATTCTAATCCCCAGTGAGCCATGAAACCTTGGATCAGTCACATTCTCTCAGTCTAACACATTCCAAAGATTTTTTTTTTTTTTTTTGGGTGAAGATAAATGAAGAAAGTATGTACATTACCCCTGACATCACCAGAGGAAGGAAAGAGGTAACTGTAAATAAATATGGACAAAGTCTATGCCATTTGTACTTTATCTGTTTTATCTGGAGTTACTAACTGCCTACCTGATGCTATTTTTTTTCACTACTAAAGTAACAAAATTTGTTAGTGTAGTAGAACAGATGCACACACTTTGGAACACATTAATTATAAACACCTACCAATTAAACATGGAGACAGATGAAAACCCTTATTCTGGACTAGACGCCTTTAGCAGCATAATTTAAGCAGCAACTCAACTTAATTTGTTTCCTAGATGGAAGCAGCAATGAACTCAGGTGTGGTTTCTCAGGTGTGGACATGCATAAGACTGAAGAGTTATGTTACACTATATACGCTATATACACAGAAGATTATATACAATAAAAATATTTATTTTATACCTGCTCGAAATCACAGCTTTAAAAATGTTTATTACAACCTGTTCTTGGAAAAAGTGTATGGAATAATGGGGTAGAGGGGAGGTTGCTTCATTTATGGCACTCGCCAGCTCTGGCAGTTCTGTCACTTCAATCCCTACTTGTCTCAAATGATAAGTGGAGGCCGTGCAAAGTGAAACTGCAAGGCCTCTGCTCACAAGAACCTGTTCATCTCATCCTGAGGACCATTAGAGTTGGTGCCAACTGGTTAGAGAGGAACTGAAAGAAGAAGGACACAGGGTCTTACGAATTTTCTGACAGGAAAGAAAGCAAAAATTTCTCTGTCTTTTCTATCTGTCAGCTCCTCTAGCTTCAGCCTCCATTCTGTTCCCTGGTTTGCTAAAGGCTCATTGTGCACCATTAAGTTCAATGGCATATCTCTCCTTCTCCTTGTTCCTCAATGAGAGAGCCTTCAAGCAGTTGGCCTGTGGTTTGCCTTTTATTTGCTGTATTAGTTTTGAAAAATCCCCTTTCTGGGCAAAGCTCTTGCCTCATCTTCTTAAAAGGGAACTTCAATACTTTCAAAGTATTGATGCAAAGCTACACAAGAACCCAAACTTCTTAATATTGTTAGTTAATGAGTGGCAAGGCTTTACCCTGAATGCATAAGGATTCTGGAGGCTTTGGATTCCTTGTGTCCAGTAATTCCAGAGCCACAAAAGTGTATTCTCTATTTCAACAAAGGGATGTGATTGGTTAGGTCCATCACAGTCTGCCCCTGCCGGTTAGCAGTTACAGACAAGACAAGATGATAACATTGACAAGGGAGATTATGAGGCCAAAATGCGAATGATCTGATAAGATGGTATGAAAATCTGGCAACTTTATTGTTCATTAAGGCAGTCAAAATTAATTATTGAGGCAAGAGGTTTTTAACTGATTCCCTACACATTCTTCCTTTTTGGGAACTCTAATTGTAATTATTTCCCACTTTGTTACTTAAATAATTGTGATCCTCTTTCTCTCTTACTTTGACTATACTTTGTTCCTCCTCAAGGAACCACTTTATGAGAGGAGGACTGTTCCAGAAAAGACAGAGGAAGGTTAGGAGAACCCTAGAAGATGTTCTTCGTGCATCCATTAATTTATTTATTTTTTCATTTTGCCGTTGCGGCAAAAAGCAAGAACAGAAGCTTTCCTTAGTCATGGAGGCATTTATTCCTGAATTTTGCATTACACCAGGAATGTTTTATGAGATTCAAATGCTAAGGACACAAAGTGTAGTATTCTGGGTCTTGAAGTAGTGTACAGCTTTTACTGCTGAGCTATGATGTAGTAATAAAAAATAAATGATAGTATTTTCAGTATTATTTTTCATTGTGCATTTTCTGGACAGTTTTGGAACTTTTATCTTTCCTGAACAAGGACGGATATCAGTAACTATCAGTCTAAAAGTATGTGTGACTCTTCAGAAAGGGCAGAGCAAATTTTTGTAACTCGAACTGAGTTTTCCATTAGTAGCCTCTGGGTCTGGCATGACTCACTATATTTTAAACTAAAAGAATCAGTTAAGCCACAGTAATAAGTGGCATGAAGCCAATAGCAATCTATGAATAAAGTCAGATTCAAGAACAAATCAAACAAAAGCTGTAGGGCATGCAAAGGGTAATACTTCATAGCATTTGTGACAAGCAAAGCAGAGGAATCTCTAAGCTCACTTTTTCAAACAAGTTTGCCCAGGACATTCCCTATTTGCACAGAAAGCACAAAACTACAAAAGAGTTTCAACTCAAAGGGTAAAAGGATATTATTTAATAAGAGAAAGATTTATATTATTCTCTGTTCCTACCCCTCAATTCCCATTTTGCAGCAAAAGGAGGGTTGCTAGTGGTTTTATATCTTTTATCTCTTATTATTAATGAAAAAAATACATTATGGAAAGAAAATGTCATAATATAGCTAATATAAAGATCAATAAAATGTTTGGTTTTTATAATATCCAATTCTGCTCTTGGTAGTTTAATTTATGATACTGAAGCGCACAAACAGATTTTGAGGGGGAACAACATTACAGTTCATTACCAGCATAACATAAAGGGGAGCAACAAACACATTATTCAAATTAGCAGAATTGTTAAAAAAAATGTTCCATCTGATACAATTGGTTCTTGTTTATAGAAGTTTCTGTCATGGGAAAACTTTCAAGTTATCAGAAGGTGCCGTAAGACTCTTATTTAAACCCCTTGGACTCTCTTTGGTATGGTCTTAGATTGTCCTCAGCCTTATTTCAAAGAACCTCTGCAAGTGATTACTTCAGAAATCTACCAGGGTGATCTGTTCTCTTCTTGGTAGCCTGGGGGGGAGGGGAAAGGAGGACGGGGAGGATAGAGAACAGGGTTAGCCCCTTGCTTAACCTACATTTCCACAGCTGTCTGACACTGGCCAGCCTCTCAATTCAACCCATGCATCCTTCTCAGGTGGGAGACTGCCTAACACTAAGCAGTTTCCTGCAGAAGGGTATTGGGATCCATAGATGAGAATCTGACAGATGAAAGAATAGGCCTTATTGACACCCACCAACACCTACTTAGCAATGCTCCTCTAGCCAGATTGGTTACAGTACATTGAAGAGTGAGCATATCACATCAATATTAAAATCACTCCACTGGCTGCCAGTTAGTTTCCAGGCAAAGTACATAGTGTTGGTTATTACCTTTAATGCCCTACATGGTTTGGGTCCAAGTTACCTGCAGGATTCCCTCCTCCCATGCAATCTGCCCTGTACACTCAGGCCATTTCCGTGCTAGACTGTTATAGTGCCCTTCTCTAAACTGCAAACCCCAGGATGCCATAGGATATTGAAAGTGGAATAATAGTGCTATAACAGTCTAGTGCTGAAATGCCCTCAGTTTCCTAGGGACCATTTACTTACACTGGCAAGGACTAAACTGGCAACAGTCACTGAGAGGGCCTTCTCACAGTCTGCCCCAGACTGTAGAATGACCTGCTGGAAGAGACTGGACAGCTAAACACACTGTCTGAATTTTAAGAAGTACTAAAGACCTATCTCTTCTGGTAGGCGTACCCAGTGAATTTTAAACTGTGAATTTTAAATTGGTGTATTTAAATGACTTTATGTGTTTTTAGTTGTATTTTAATCCATTTTGTGCCCTGCCTCAAGCCTTGGGGAGAGGCAGGTAAGAAATAAGATGATGATGAGGAGGAGGATATGCAGTTTTAGGACATGTGTAATTTGTCTGGTATTACATTTTTTGTGTTGTTTTGTTATTGCCTTGGATAAATGCACACAATAAATGGTTAGACTGGTGTTGTTCTGATGGGAAAATGCATTAAAGAAATCCTGTCCAAAGTATAATTTTGTAAAAAACATAGAGAAATTCAAATTAAAACTTATTTACATTACTAAAAATTATTGGAGGTACAAATATCTATGTGTGGTGTGTATGTGTGTGGCTGTCTTCAAACCAAGGAGACAAGATTCACTTTGTCAAGACAGGAAGGCAAAACACAAGAGGAGGAAGGAAGGAGAGAGCAGCCATCATTTGAGATTTACATCAGTGACGATAAACCGTTTCCTTCGCCCTAGGGATGGTCAGCAGGTGCAGCTCATCAGGCAAAGTAAATTATTGTGCCTGACTATGTTGTTTTCCAGCAGGGGAACATGATTTAAGTTGGTAATCATTAAATCACTCCTGCCAATTTAAAAACATGATTCCTTAACCCATGGCAACAAACATGCTCTGTTCACAAGCTGTATGGTGATCCACACATATATTAGAGGAATAACTAACACACTTTTTTTAAAAAAAAGTTTAAAACGTGGCAGTTCATATAAAAGAACTAAGTGCTATGTTCAGTTTCCGAACATATTATGTTCCTATTAGTCTCAATGGATCAGCTACACTTTGAAGCAGTATCTCCTCCAGTTATAGCTAGGTCTTGCAGTTATACATTTGCACCAATAATGTGTTTTGATTTCAAAAAACAATGACTATGACTTCTTAATTCTGCCTGCATAAAAGCATACAACAAAGCTGGTCTTTAAAAAGCTTGGCTTAGTACTTTATGTAAATTTGGTCTATGGTTGTTTTTCTAAATCTTAATAAACCAAGAGTCCCAGCTTAAAAAGCCACAAAATACAAATGAGTTGTATGCTGGTGCAAAATGTTCACCGAGCAGGCAAACAAACCAGAAAAGAGAGTTAAATGGGATGCTTTAATGATTGTGATTAAATGTGCCAAAACAAGCCAGGATTCATAAGGCAAACTCACCTGCTGGAAACAGCTTCCTCCCCTGCGGGGTGGATGAGTCTGTCTGTCCCTCTCTTTCCTCAGTCACTCAGTTCCTCTCTCCTTTTCTAGCCAGCCATACATCCCAATGCAGCAGGCACAGTGTGCAACACCACATAATAAATAACAATAGAATCCTTTGCCCCAGTTGGGAAGTAGCTTTCCAAAAGGGAGAGAGAAGAGCAACAGCAATCAGCCAAAGCAAAGCAGCCCAGTACTAGCAACAGCAGTAGCAGCAGCAAGCAAGGAAGAGAGGACAGTCCTCCTCTCCCACTTGTGGCACCCCAGCAATGCCATCTCCCCCACTCCCTGTCAAATGCCCCATGCTCATGCTCCTGTTCTAACTCCCTCTCTGGCGGCGGCAGCATGTTCCTCTATTCCAGCTCCTGGCCATGGCAGGCCCAAGAGCTGGTGGCAGCTCTGGAGCAGCCCTACAGAGTCAGTGGCAGTCCAGGAGCTGGAAGAGAGAAGTGCACTGCCACTGCCAGAGCCAGAAAAAGAGCCAGAGCAGGAGTCCAAGTGCAGGCCTTACCAGTCGAGGAAGGGCTCAGCAGCAGTCACAGCAGCAGCAATGGGTAGAACAGGAGGAGGAGTGGGCAAAGAAGGGGAGAATGGTCTTCCACTTGTTTATTCATGAGTAAACTACCCCCTCCTTGCTCTGAACAGCTCGGAAGAGAAGGCGCAGCACATGAATTGTAACAGCAGTAGGTCTTTAGGAGAGGCACCACGTGTCTCATGTGGGTTGGGGGATTCTGGAGGCTGCAGCAGTGGCAGCCCCCTGCACCTCCTTGCACCCCTCTAGTGATGCCACTGTGCCCAGGCGTTAAAAAAAAAGTCAGAAGGGGCACTGTAGTGGAGAGAGTACTTAAACTGATCCATGTATAAGGAGACCCAGGATTTTTAGGTTGATTTTTTTGCCTTTTTAAAAAACTTACACATAAGTATATATGATAAATTACAGGAAGTTTTAAGAAAAGCCTTGATTGCATATTGTTAGAAACATATTGTTTAACTTCTATGCTCTTTACCAAATAACAATGTTGGCCCACATTAAATAGTCAGGAACAGCAAAAGCAGCAAATAAGACGACCTTAGGTGTAAAAAACACCAACTGTCCGTTTTAAAATTGTAAGAAAATAATTATATAGCTATTCTAAGAAGCTATAAAATAGTGCCATAAAGAGGATGCTTTAATCACTCCACATGACAGTTACCCTGACAGGGGGAGTCATTCATGAGCAGCAGTCCCATATTGGTGAGTTGATTTTCTCCCAGCTATGGTAAATGTTTGATCATGACCCAATGCATGGGCTGGATGGTATCCAAACAACGTTAAACAGGAATGTACCCAAGAAAAAGCACTGATGCCAATGTCAAGATGGAATGTTTGAAATCTAAACCGATAATACGCATGCTGGCTGTGAATCTATGAAAAGCAGCTGGTGATATAGTCAAATACTATTTTAATTTATTCAGAAATTTCTATCCTACATTTAGCACCCACTGTTTATTCATGGCAGCAAAGAATGTAAAATAATAACATCAAATCAAAATATAAGTTCAATGAGAATACATGTAAAAAAGAGATGGTGGCTACCTATAAAACAGAAGCTAGAGAGTTCCTAGAATATTA
>CAOLHI010007100.1:0-16410 GCA_948474755.1 Ctenosaura bakeri
GACACAGGAAAAAAAATAATGAAAGGAGTAATATGTAAGCTTGAACTATAGCAAGTTAAAGCTAACGGGGAAAATCTTATGTAAATAGCCAGTGTTCCTAACTGGGTTTCAAATAAATAATAAAGTATCATCTGCAAAGCAAGCTAGCAGGGAAAAAGAGCACCGCGCCAACTTCAACCAGCACAGCTGTCGTCCCAAGCGAGTCTCCATAACTTCCTGTGTTCCTACAGTAGAAGACTAGGTTCTGGTTTTTTTGACCAATTCCATTTTCTTATCAGTGCTCTGCTCCCTAACTGGTCAGATAGGCAGAGAATGCCTGTATTGTTTGTAGTTAGTTGATTAAATAAATTTAGTTGGTTAAATAAATTTCATGTATTTGGGAACCGAACAAAATGTAAGTAAGCAAAACAGTATTCTCCCAAATGACCTTTAAAATAATCTTTAAAAAGGAATTAATCAAGCAAGGAGTTAAGGATCATTGACCAGCATCCATTCTCCATAGTATCTGTTTTAGAGCTGACCAGTTAACCATATCAAAAGTCTTCTCAGCATCTATGAAGCCCGGTTGCTAGCTTCCTTTCCTTGTGTCTTTCGTAGGCCGATCTAAAAAAAATCCGAGTATTTTTTTTTTAGAAGTGTTTTAGAGAAGAAGCCATTCTGATCTTTGTGAATTAGAGCAGGAATCCTTTTTTTTCCCCATCTTTGAGCCAGTATAGAAGTAATAATTTTATAATCAATATTTAAAAGAGGCATAGGACAGTAATTTTTAATGTCCAAGAGGTTTTTCCCTTCTTTGGGAATGACCACTATGTTTGCCATATTCCATGATCGGGTTTATCAGGCCTTTTCTAGCTATATCATTTGGGCTTTTTTTCCCAGCACTCACTGAATCCTTGCCCTAAATAAAAACTGTCTCCCCCCCTGGCACCATACTACAGTAGCCCCTCTGCTTTTTCATGACTTTCATCAGGAAGTAGACCCTTTATGAAAGTCATAAAAACAGAAATAACCCCTGGTCCCATTCCCTTCCATGGCTCCCCCTCGCATTCCCTTGCCTTTTCCCCCTGGCATATGTGCCTTTCCTCTCCGCACCTGGGCAAAAGGAAAAGTGAATGGGAGGGAAGCCCTGACCGCAGGCAATGCATGCACATAGCTTCTCCCATTCCCTCGATTTTTCCCCGGGTCATGCATGCCTTCTTTCCATGTGGCAGAAGAAAAGGCAAGGGCATGGGAGGGGGAGAATGGGGAGAGAAGGCTCACACATCCCTTTCCTTCTCTGTGTGGGGCTCCTGCTCCATTTGCTTGCCTTTTGCTTGGGTGCAGGGAAGGGAGGCATGCACACACCCCGAGGGACGAAGGCCAAGGGAATGAGAAGAGGAGAATTGGGGACGCAGCTGGATGCTTCACAAATAATAAATATTCATAAAAATCAATCCCACGAAGGATTGAGGACTGTAGAGGACTGTGGAGGGAGGACTACACGTGGGAAAAAAAAAGTGTAAGGACTTGGAAAAATACTGAAGAAAGTCAAGGCAGAAAATGTTAAGGCGGGTTTTATAATTGATTATTAAGAAAATAATGACTGGAGATGAATTACCTAATTTTAAAGGAGAAGATGACATACTTCAAGACTTTTTATACCTTGGCTCAGTCATTAATGAGAAAAGAAACTGCGGTTAAGAAATAAGAAGGGAAAATTATGTGTTGGAAGGGCAGGTATGAAGGAGCTAGACAGGATCCTCAAGTGTCAAGACAGATAATTGAATATTAGAGTTAGGGTTTCCCATGCCACTGCATTTTCAGTTTCGTCTACGGTTGTGAAAATTAGACAGTGAAGAAGGCTGATAGGAAGAAAATCAGCTCATTTGAAATGCGGCGCTAGAGGAGAAGTTCTGCGAATACCTTGGACTGCTAAAAAACCAAGAAGTAGGTATAGAAATGTAGAGTTGGAACCCAAAGGGGCCAACAGTCCAACCCCCCTTTCGATGGGATAAACCCAAAACCCCACAGATGGCCACATGCCTCTCTTAAAAACCCCAGATGTAAATTTCCCCTACACTCCTGCAGGGAGTTCCCCGCCACAGCCCTGACTGTCAGAAGTTTTACCTGAGATCAGGTTGAATCTTTCCCCTCCCAGCTTGAATCCATTTTTCCTTGCCTGAAAGCTGGGGCAGCAGAAAACAAGCCTTTTCCCCTTACCACGTGGCATCCCTTGCAATTTAAAATGGTTCCCAGTAACCTTTTTAACCTTCTCTTCTGTAGACAAAAATACTCAGCCTCCAAGACTACCTCATAGGGCTTATGGAATTTCCCGGCCTCTCCCGTTTGGAGGGCCTTTGGATTCCAGCGTCAATATCCTCAAAATGGGCCCCCCGAACTGGACACAGGATTCAAGTGGGGTCTAACCAAAGCACAGTGAGTGGTACTAGTACGTCCCTTGATCTAGACACCATAATCCTATTTGATGCAGCTGAGAATTGCATCGGCCGCATCACACTGCCGACTCAAGTTCAGCTTGTGGTCTATGAAGACTCCTAGATCCCTTTCACACGTACTGCTATCCAGCCACGTGTCCCCCCATCCTATATTTCTGTATTCCATTTTTTCTACCTAAGTGTAGGACCTTACACTTCTCTCTGCTGAATTTCATTTTGTTTGCCTTAGCCAGGCTTCTCCAATCTATCCAGGTCAGTTTGAATTTTGATCCTGTCCTCTGGGGAATTAGGTCTGTGAGGAAATGAAACAGAACTCTCCCTAGAAGCTGAGGTGGCCAAACTAAGGCAATCATGCTTTGGATGGATGATGGGAAGCCAAAAACCCAAAACCCGAAATTGCTCCAGTACTCTTCAGTTGAACAAGCATCCTTTTTTTTTACTTGCTATAGACTGCTAAATTAGGTTTATTCTTAAGCTAGCATTGATTTTTTACTCCAAAACCACCATGCAGTGTTAGGATTTCTGGAATATACTGTGGCTGTCACCTCTCTTCTTGCCACAAGGAAAGAGTTAGAAAGTCAGAACTTAATGAGGTTTTCAATTTAGAATCCTACTTTTTCCTCCCTTGGTCTGTCTGAATCCTGGGTTAAATTGAGGGTAAGATTCCAGTCTGATGTTTGACATTTCCCCAAGCTGTCCTCTTTCTTCTGACGCATGCCCTATGGGGTGCAGCCCAAGAGCTGGGTATGTTTAGTCTGCAGAAGAGGAGGTTAAGAGGGGACATGATAGCCATATTTAAATATTTGAAGGGATGCCACGTAGAGGAAGGAGGGGGCTTTGTTTTTCTGCTGCTCCAGAGACCAGGACAAGGAGCAATGGATTCAAGCTGCAGGAGAGGAGATTCCACCTGAACCTCAGGAAGAACTTCCTGACAGTCAGTGCTGTCTGTCAGTGGAATCTGCTGCCTCGGAGTGTGGTGGGGTCTCCTTCCTTGGAGGTTTTTAAGCAGAGGCTGGATGGCCATCTGTCGGGAGTGCTTTGAGGGTGTTCCTGCATGGCAGGGGGTTGGACTGGATGGCCCGTGTGGTCTCTTCCAACTCTACATTTCTATGATTCTATGATGGGACTATCATCACCTGTGGAGAAGAGATCAAAAGGAGTGGGATTTTCTTTTAATTAGAAGAAGGAAAGAAAAAAAAGATAGGCCACAATGTGGTGAAAGATGTTTTGTCAAAGGAATGTGATGAAATGTATACGCAGTACAAAGTTACTGTTTAATGTGTACTGTCTTTATTAGAAAGTCAGTAGCTGTAGACATACAATTCTTCCCCCACCCACATTGGGATGTTGTGGATGGCTTGAGGCATGGTACTTTCCACAGGGGAGCAGGAAAATGCAACCTTAACTGGACATGTGGGGTGAGAATCAGAGGGGAACATAAATTGGGGGGGAAAGATGGCAAAATAACTTGTAGAAGAGTAAATTCTTAGCCTCAGAAAAAGGCAATGATTTGTACATGAAGGAACAAAAGGCATCCATTCCGCCAAGGAGAAGGGCGCACAGTCGAAAACAGGAGAGGCAACGCAGAGTGGTCTGTGGAGCAGTTCTTGCTCACCTCTGCCTCGGGCTCATGGCACTCAGGATGTTTTCAAGAACAGAGGTTAAAAAAAAAAAATAACAAATATCTTCCTTTCCCCTGTTGGATTGTTTTTAGGATCATTCCAAATCAGTCCTTTCCCAGTCTGTGAAGGTGCTTTCCTCTCACAATTAAAATTGATTGTTTACTTTTTCTTCCTTTTTTTCCCCGGGAGATAACTGGAGAAATGCAAGTATGTGCCAAGTGTGGGAAGTGTTTTGCAACAAATGTGGGTTGCCAGGGGGGGCCCCCCCCACCAGGGAAACCCCCAAAGGAAAAAGGGGGAAGTTTCCAAAAGGGCCTTGTCCCCAAAATCCGTGGGAAAAAACCTTGACAAACCGGGGGTTTTTAAAAAAAGAAGAGCCTCCATGGGGGAAAAAAATTTAAAGGCCCAAGTTGGGAAAAGGATTTATGTATTCATCGAGATCCACACAGGAGAGAAATCAAATGCCAGGAGTGGGGAAATTTTTCCCCAAAATTTCAGATTGTAAACACAGAAAATCCCACAGGAAAGAAACCTACAAATGCCAGGAGTGTGGGAAATGTTTTGCCGTTAAACCTTGTGAAGCACAAGAAACCCACACAGGAGAGAAACCATCAAATCCAATGTGGGAAATTTTTTGTCAATTAACCTTGTAACAAAAATCACACAGGAGAGAAACCATACAAATCCAGGAGTGTGGGAAATGTTTTTAAGAAAACCTTGTACACGAAAATCCACACAGGAGAGAAACCATACAAATGCCGGGGTGGGGGAAATTTTTACAATTCACCTTGGGGCACAGGAGAATCCACACAGGAGAGAAACCATACAAATGCCAGGAGTGTGGGAAATGTTTTGCCAATTAAAACCCTTGGGGGCAAAAGAGAATCCACACAGGAGAGAAACCAACAAATGCCAGGATGTGGGAAATGTTTTGCTCAGTTGGCCCTTTACAAAAAAAACCACACAGGAGAGAAACCAACAAATGCCAGGAGTGTGGGAAATGTTTTGCCAAATTACCCTTTTCCCACAAAAACCACACAGGAAAAAAACCAAAAATGCCGGAGTGGGAAATGTTTTGTTCAGTAACCTTTTCATCAAAAAAGACCCACACAAAGAAACCATAAAAATGCCGGGATTGGGAAATTTTCCACATTCGGCCTTTTAACAAAAGAAACAAGAACCATACTCCTTGGGACAAAAAATTGACAACGAGTAAGCTGCTTCAAAGTGGCTTACAAGAAACCATAGAAATCCCGCAATGTGAGTGTTGTGCCCAGAGTTCACTTTTAAAGGGTGGAAGTTTTTAAAAAACTTTTTTAAAACAAAAAACCCGACCTTGGCAATGCCAGGAGTAAGAAAAATGGATCTGCAGAGCCTTAGAAGCTATAACATTAAAAATACACAGGCTAGCATTCTATTTGATGGGTAATGAAAATTCCTTCCCCGGCTATTCCTCCCCTCCATATTCCATTCCTCAGCCAACAGTGTACCTTCCAGAGAGTCAACAGTTGTTACAAAAACATTTCCCTGTTCCCGGGACACTGTTCCCATCATCAATCCCACAGCACAGTGAATCCCCAGGAAAGCATCAAGGCAGGCAGCTGTCAAGCATGGGGGAGAAAGCTGACCTGACTGTGGGAGGACTGGGAGGGGTGGAAGGAAAGAAGCAGGCCAGTGTCACCTACAGTTGCCAAGGGCCAGTCTTCAAATGATCATGCCCCTTGGCCCGGAAAAAACCTAAAATCCCAGAGTGGGAAATTTTCCCCACTCCCTGGCATTGAAGAAAAGAACACACCAAGGCAGGAAATAAAGCTCAGGGAAATGCAAATGCTTCGAAGGGTTCCCTCCACCGAAGAGACATTGAAACCCTAAAATGAGTAATTGACATGTCCTGTTTGAGTTCCCTTTCTAGCCAACGTTTATAATACCAGAGGACTTAGATTATTCTTTCTATTATTTCCAATTTAAGCCCGACATTGACAACGTAAGTTACAAGTGCTTACAAGAAACCATAGAAATCCTCGCAAACGAGGTTCCTGCTCTGCACTGAAGCGATGCTGGGTGGCAAAGGCAAAGTGTTAAAATTATTGCAGTAGAGCCCTTTCCCTGGTTTTTCCCTGGAACACCTGGGGTGTTATTCCATAATAGTTGCAGGAAGGGATCCTGACTTGGTTCCGAATGGGGTTAAAGGAGACTTTTCCCTTTAGATCACAGGCCTTTAAGCTGCGCCCCCTGCGGTTTGTGAAGGCCCCGCGTTGACGGTATCCTTGTGAAGTCCAGCAACACCCGACACCCACAATCCACTCTATCTCTCGTCTCTCTGTATCTGAGAGAGATGCCGCACCTCCATCCAGCTTCGTGGGAACCCCCAAACTGGAAGGAGGTGCTGCCACCCCCGTCCGGATGAGATGATAGGATCTCAGGGTGGGCCAGGTGTGCTTGTGATAGGAATTACCCTCGGATGGGCCCCACCGAACCAGAAGAGCTCCAGGGGCTTGCGGAAGTGACAGCCAAAGAAAGAAGTCATCAGATCACCATTTAAACCCATTCCCAAATTCCAGTGCTTTCCACATCCTGGAAATAAGGGGTTTTCCGTTCCCGGGTAGACTCTTGTGACTAAAGGTTTAAGGATTCTGAATCTTGGCACTGCATCCTTCCTCCTTGTGCTTCAGAGGCATGATCTGGGCCACACTCACATGTGTCTTTCCCAAGTTCTCTGTAAGCACCTCCTACCCGTTACTTTTGAATTGTTCTGCATTTAAATTTGGACAAAGTAAACAGGGAGACAATAGGGGCCTTGGGGGTATGTAAAGGGAGGGCTGGCAATGGGAAGCAAAGACATGTCTCACATCATGGAATTAGGTTCCTTTAAGTGTGGGTGTCCTTGGTGATTGATAAGGTATGCCGTGTAGACATTTCTACTCCGGCAGGGAGGCTCCTTGTGGGGATCTTTGTGAAAAAGGTGCATGTGCAAACATTTCCAACTCCGGCTTGTGTGGTTTCTCTCTGTGTGGTTTTCTTGTCCATTCACTCATTCTCCAGCAAGCATTTCCCACACTCCTGCATTTAATGGTTTCTTCCTGTGTGACTTTCTGGTGCGCAAGGTGTATGGAGAAAATTCGGATTTTGGTTTTTTTTATTTTTTACCCAAAACCCAAATTTACCCCGGGGGGTGGGTTTTTTGGGGGGCCGGGGGGGGGTTTTTTGGGGGGGTTTCCTTTCTTTTAAAAGTTTTTTCCCGGAAAAGCTTCCCTTTTGCCACCCAGCATCGCATCCCAGTGTGCAGATGCAGGACCTCGTTTGTGAGATGCCCGATGGTTGTCTCCTAAGTTCTGAACCTGTAACTACAGACCTCCTCCATGTTGACTTTAGAGATTGAGGACCTATGGGCAGGTTCTTTTCACAGGACTCGGGGGGTGGCAGACGTGGGGGGGCCCCCTGGAGGGGGGAAGTCTGGAGGAGGGACAGGGCAATACGGCTCAAGCAAGGGAGGTTCCCATTCTCTCCCTCAGGGAAAGGGGGGAACCCCCTTTCAGATCATTTGGAGTGTCCTGAAAGCTGTTAAATTCCTCCCTTTGGGGTCTTCTTCCCTTTTTCTTTAATGCCAGGGAGGGGAAAGGGGGGAGTTCCTTGGGGATTTTCAGCTTGGAGGGCCAAAGGGGGCATGATCAGCTTTGAAATAGGCCCTTGGGTGGTTTCTCTGTAGGTGACAACATGTCCTGCTCTCTGTTCCATCTCCACCCCCCTCCCCAGTTCCTCCCACAGTGTCAGGTCAGCTTTATTCTCCCTGCCATGCTTTTTAGACAGCTGCCTTGCCTTGATGCTTTATGGGCTTCACTGTGCTGTGGGGGATGATGGGATTGAATGGGAACAGTGTGCTGGGAACAGGGAAATGTTATTGTAACGAACGTTCCAGACTCTGCTGCAAGGTCAACTGTTGGCTGGAGGAATAGAATAAGGAGGGGGACGGAATAGCCTGGGAAAGGAATTGTTATCTTACCTTCAAATAGAATCTAGCCTGTGCTAGTTTGAAATGTTATAGCTTATAAGGCTCTGCAGATCCAGTGCTTCTTTACTCCTGGCATTGCCAAGGTGTGCAGGGTTTTTTTTTAAATGTTTTGAATAAAGCTTTTTAAAACCTCTATGCTCAATTCCTTAAAGCAAAAATATCCTGACATCACACCAGATATGGCTCGGACTCAAATGGAACCTTCTTCCAAATTGGTAAACAGCCGCCCAGGGGCCCTGGGGGGAGGGGTGGATAGGAGATTTCACTGGCCATCTTTAGGAGGCCACTGTAGCATCTCTGGCTCCCTGCCATCAGGTCATTGGATTGTGTACATTTAAGATAACTGGGGCCCAAAAAAATTGTCATCCCAATACAGTTGTTTTTTCTCTCTCCTCGGGTCCCCTCTTCTTTTTTTCTGCCAAGTCATATCTCAAGAGGGTAAAGCCAGTAACTGTCATAGTAACCAGTGTGGTTTTGAATCTTTGGTGCAGAGTGGAAGAGAAAAGGCAGGAAAATGGACACGTTGGATGAGAAACAAAAAGGACATCAGCAGAAAACACCTGGTGAATCAAGGGTCTTGTGGGACACCAGATGTTGAAGCTTCTGAAAAGCAAATTCTGGGGGAACTAATGATTTGAGTGGAAGCCTGAATTGAAACAAGTGTCAAAGTCTTTCTGTGTAAAAAGCTCACAGATAATTGTAGCACTCATGACCCTCCCTGGATTGAGTGGCCATGCAAGGTGTGAAGTGCGAGATGCTGGGAGGCAAGAACCAAGCCAGTTCTGGTCTTTGAGGATGCAGTTTATTAAGCGAAGAAGCAAAAAAAAAAAACGAAGGCACGTGGCTTTACATGGACTCTGACTCTGTCACAGAAGCAAAGAAACCCGGGCAGGGTTCTCTTTGCCCAGCAGATTATATAGGCTTTTTGTACGCGAGTGGCAAAAACCATTTCCAATCCATCAACCCACCGTGCCAAAATGGGCAGAAGGGGGCTATCCCATCTCAGACACCTTTTTTTTTCCTTTTTGCATGGGTGAGGAACACTTTTAGTGCAGAAGCAGAAAAACCTAGCTTCCACGTCTCAAGGCAGCTTACGGTGGTTTATATGCACTACCAGATGATTCTGTTGAGCTTATTTAATAAAGAAAATATCTTCGTTTAAAGTAAAGGGTGGGCAAAGAGCAGCCCATGTGGCACATCCTGTCCCTCTGGACATTTTTTGGGCCCTTAGGGTCCCTGAGACATTAAAGAAGTGTTTTAAAATGTTAAAGTGCTCTCAAATGTTCTCTGGGCTCCATGGAGATCTTTTAAGACGTTTTCTTTATTAAATAAGCTCAACAGAATCCTCTGGTAGTAAAACGTGTTCCTCACCCATGCAAAAATACTCCCTTTCCAACTGAGTTATCGGATCTGTGACGACAGGGAACCCCCCCCTTTTTCTGGTGGGAGGAAACTCCACGAGACGCCACCCCCAGCCTAGCTGGGAGCTCCGACTTTCCCCCGCCCAGGTGGGGTTTTCCCCACAGACATCCCCTCCCCTCCCCCGACCCATGATTTAAAGATGTGCAGCACATAAGGCGTGACTTTTAAAAACTTTGCAGCAAATGGACTTTGCACAAGGGAAGAGAAAACAGGCTTTTCCCTTGGGGAAAATTTAAACTTTTCCCCCCCTTGAAGATTTTTTCCTTTTTTGAAACAGAGGAAAACCCGTGGGAGATTTTTTAGCCAACTGCCCGGGCAAATCCCGGAAACTCTCGTGCCAATCTGGCCTCCAAACGTGGATGGCACTCTTCCACGGCTGGTCACTGAGGCCTAAACATCTCCTCCTCCCTCACCTTTGGGTCCATTTCTGGGCGGGGGCTTCTGGGCCCTGGTAGAAGCCGGTCAGATTCCCACAGCTTGTGTTACATGGATGAGTTGGGCACATGCCCAACGCTGAAAAGGCTGGCACTGGGGTTGCCCTCATGGGCCTCCACAGCCTTTCTCAGCTCCCGATTCATCCAAACCATTCCCCCCCCCCAATCTCTCTAAGGCAGGCTGTGCAACCCTCTCCCGCTCCCTCCCCACCGGAAGGCAAAGGCCTTCTCCTTACAACACAACTTTGTAATATCACAATGCAAGAGTGTCTTGGGAAACAGGACACCACTGCTTTCTCGCTTTATATTTTGGAAATGTTTTTTAGGTGTTTTTAACTACATAAATGTGGAATGGAAATGCTTGCTTTTCAAACGTTTTTTTCCCTTCATTTTTTTTCACATTATTTTGAAGCCGCTGGACCCACATACCAATGCAAAGGTGGAACATAAATTAAACAAAAGAAGGAAAAGTAAGGGTAGAAATTCTGGCTGATCTTCCTCCTTTCCCCCCCCCCCAAAAACCCCCCCCCCGGGAAAAAGGGGGGTTTGGGGATTTGGGGGGGGGGGGGGAAAATTTTGGGGGGAAAAAAAAGGGTTTTGGGGGGGGCCCCCCCCCGGGGGTTTTTTTTTTCCCCCCCCCCCGGGGGGGGGGGGGGAAAAAAAAAAAAAAACCCCCCCCGGGGAAAAGGGGAAAAAAAAAGGGGGGGGAAGGGCCAAAAAAAATTTGGGGGGGGGGGGTTTTAAAAGGGGGAAAGGGGCCCCCCCCTTTTTTTTTTTTTCCCCCCCTGGGGGAAAAGGGTTCCCCCAAAATTTTGGGGGGGCCCCCCCAAAAAAAAACCCCCCCCCCAAAAATTCCCTTGGGGGGGAAAACCCCCCCCCCCAAAAAAACCCCCCCCTTTTTTAAAAAAAAAAAAAAAATTTTTTTTTTTTTGGGGGGGGGGGCTTTTTTTTGGGAAAATTTTTCCGGGGTTTTCCCCCCAAAAAGGGGAAAAATTTTTTAAAAAAGGGCCCCCCTTTTTTTCCCCTTTTTAAGGGGGGCCCAAAGGGGGGGGGGGGGGAAAAAAAAAAAAAAATTTTTAAAAAACCTTTTTACTTTTTCCCCCCCCCCCAAAAAAAATTTTTGGGCAAAAAAAAAAATTTTTTTGGGGGGAAAAAACCCTTTTTTTTTAAAAAACCCCCGGGTGGGGGGGGGAAATGGCCCCCCCTTCCTTTCCCCCCCCCGGGGGCCCCAAACCCCCCCGGGGGGTTTTCCCCCGGGAAAAACCCGGGGGTTTTTTTTTGGGCCCCAAAAGAGGGCCCCTTTTTGGGACCCCTTTTTTGGGGGAGGGGGGGGGAAAGGGAAAACCCCTTTTTTCCCCTTTTTTCCTTTTTTTTTAATTTTTTCCCCTTTGCATTGGTATGTGGGTCCAGCGGCTTCAAAATAATGTGAAACAAAAATGAAGGGTAAAAAACGTTTGAAAAGCCATTTCCATTCCACATTTATGTATTAAAAACACCTAAAACATTTTTCCCAAAAAATAAAGCGAAAAAGGGGTGGTTTCCTGTTTCCCCAAAAACACTTTTTTCATTGTGATATTACAAAGTTGTGTTGTAAGGAGAAGGCCTTTGCCCTTTCCGGGGGGGAGGGGCCGGGGGAGGGGTTTTTTTGCCCCTTAAAAGATTCGGGGGGGGGGGGAAAGGTTTGGATAAAACGGGGGGCCAGAAGTGCTGTGGGGGCCCATGAGAGGCAACCCCCCGTGCCACCTTTTTAGCGTTGGGCATGTGCCCAACTCATCCCCTTAAAACAAGCTGTGGGGAAAAATTCCGTTTTTCTCCAGGGGGAGAAAAAAATTTAAAACCCCAAAAGGGGAGGGAGGAGGAGATGTTTTGGCCTCAGTGACCAGCCGTGGAAGAGTGCCATCCACGTTTGGAGGCCAAAATTCCCCGAGAGTTTTCCCGATTTGCCCTGGCAGTTGGCTGACAAAAACGGGTTTTCCTCTGTTTTTAAAAAAAATTTTCAAGGAGGGGAAGTCTTAAAATTTTCCCCAAGGGAAAAGCCTGTTTTTTCTTCCCTTGTGCAAAGTCCATTTGTGCAAAGTCTTTAAGTCACGCCTTATGTGCTGCACATCTTTAAATCATGGGTAGGGGAGGGGAGGGGATGTTTCGGGAGAGTCCCACCGGGGCGGGTAAGTGGAGCTCCCAGCTAGGCTGGAGGGTGGCGTCTCGTGGAGCTTCCGCCACCAGAAGAAGGCGTGGGTTTCCTCGTCAAGATCCGTAATCAGGGGAAAGGGAGTTTTTTTGCATGGGTGAGGAACACGTTTACTACCAGAGGATTCTGTTGAGCTTATTTAATAAAAAATTTTTAAAAACTCATGGAGCCCAGAAAAAGGGCACTTTAACATTTTAAAACACTTCTTTAATGTCTGGGACCCTAAGGGCCCCAAAAAAATGCCAAGGGACAGGATGTCCACATGGGCTGCTCTTTGCCCCCCCTTTCTTAAGCGAAGATATTTTCTTTATTAAATAAGCTCAACAGAACCCCTGGTAGTGCATATAAACCACCGAGCTCCCTTGAGACTGGAAGCTGGGTTTTTTTTTCTGCACTAAACGTGTTCCTCACCCCATGCAAAAAGGAAAAAAAAGGGTTTCAGTGGGAAGCCCTTTCCCTTTTGGCGGGGGGGGGTTATGGATTGGAAGCCTTTTCTGCCACTCGGTAAAAAAATATAAATCTGTGGGACAAAGAAACCCTCTCCGTTCCTGCTTTGCTTCTTGAAGAGTAGAGTCCATGTATGCTCACGTGCCTTCTTTTTCTTTTTTTCTTCTTCGCTTAATAAAATGCATCCTCAAAAACCAGAACTGGCTTGGTTCTTGCCTCCCCGCTTCGCACTTCCACCTTTGGGGGCCCCCAATCCAGGGAGGGTCTGGGCTCAATTATTGTGAGCTTTTACACAGAAAGACTTTGACACTTGTTTTTAAGGGTTCCCCTTTAGATTCATAAATTTTCTTTTTAGAAGCTTTAACACTGGGGTCCCCCAAGACCCTTGATTCACCATTTTTTGCTGATGTCCTTTTTTTTCTCATCCAACTTATTTTCCTGCCTTTTTCTTCCACTCTGCCCAAAGATTCAAAACCCCGGACTTACATTACTGGCTTTACCCTCTTGAGATAACTTGGCAAAAAAAAATTCAAGGGTGACCGGAAGAAAAAAGCAACTGTATTGGGAACAATCTTGTGGCCACTTTTCTTAAATGTACACAATCCAATGACCGATGGCAGGGAGCCAGGGGCGCAGTGGCCTCCTAAGAGGCCAGTGAAATCTCCTATCCACCCCTCCATCCCGGGGACCCTGGAGACGGCTGTCCTCTCACCAATTTGGAAGGGTTTCCCTTTTTGGGCCAGCCATATCTGGTGTGATTGGAATTTTTGCTTTAAGGAATTAGCATAGAGGTTTTAAAAAGCTTTATTCAAAACTTTTAAAAAAAAAACCCTGCACACCTTGGAATGCCGGGAAAAAGACCGGTCTGCAGAGCCTTAAAAGCTATAACATTTCAAACTACACAGGTAATTCTTTTAAAGGTAAGATAACAATTCCTTTCCCAGGTTTCCGTCCCCCTTTATTCTCATTCCCCCAGCCAACAGTTGACCTTGCAGCAGAGTCGGGAACGTTCGTTAAATAACTTTTCCCCTGTTCCCAGCACACTTTTCCCCATTCAATCCCATCATCCCCCCACAGCACAGTGAAGCCCATAAACATAAGGCAAGGCGCTGTTAAAACTGGCAGGGAGAATAAAGCTGACCTGACACTGTGGGAGGAACTGGGGGGGTGGAGTGGAACAGAGAGCAGGACATGTTGTCACCTACAGAGAAACCACCCAAGGGCCTAGTCTTCAAAGCTGATATGCCCCTTTTTGGCCCCCCAAGTGTCCCCAAAAGGGAACTCCCCCTTTCCCCTCCCTGGCAAAAAAAAAGGGGAAAAAACCCCAAAGGGAGGAATTAACAGCTTTTAGGACACTCCAAAATTGAAAGGGGGTTCCCTCCTTTCCCTGAGGGAGGAAGGGAACCTCCCTTGCTTACCTATTGCCCTGTCCCTCCTAGCTTCCCCCCCCCCGGGGGCCCCCCCCACGTCTGCCACCCCTGCAGTCCTGTGAAAAAACCTGCCCATGGTTCAATCTCTAAAGTCAACATGGAGGAGGTTTTTGAGTTACAGGTTCAGAACTTAGGAGACAACCATCGGGCATCTCACAAACGAGGCTCCTGCCCCACACTGGGGGGGATGCTGGGGGGCAAAAGGGAAGCTCCTTAAAATTATTGCAGCCCGGAAACCCCCGGTTTCCACGGAACACCCCCGGGCCCTTTTTCCATACAGTGGAGCAAGGGCCCTTTTGGGGTTCCTATGGGTTTGATCCCAGACTTCTTTCTTTTAGGCTCACAGGCCCATGGGAATCTGGGAAGCTTTTCCCGGTTGGTGGGGCCAATCCTTTTTAAACCTTTTGAAGTGACCAGCAACAACCAAACACTCTTCTCTGGTACTCTTTTTAATCTAGAGGTGTGGTACACTCCTTTCCCGCTGGTGGGTTTCCCTCTCCTGAAGCTGGTTGGAGGGTGCTGGCCCTGCCCACCATCCTGGGCGAGGGGATATAGGATCCTCAGGAGGTAGCCAGGTGTGCTTGCTGATGGATTAAAAGTACCTGTAATGCGCAGGCACTGTTCAATCAAGAGCGCGGGGTGGCTGAAGGGACAGCAAACCATTACCCAAGAGTATCCTTTAAATCCCATTCCGAATTCCAAGTGCAACATTTTCCAAATCCAATATGTATGGTTTCTCTTCTATGGAGTCTCTTGTGCACTGAAGGTCTACAACAAAATTTTTACACTCTTGGCATTTTTTATGCCTTCTCTCCTTTTGCTTCAGAAGAATGAACTCTGGGCACAACACTCACATTCCCGGGGTTTTTATGGTTTCTTGTAACCACTTTGTAAGCAGCTTACTCGTTGTCAATTGTTCTGCATCTCAAATTGGAAAAATAAAATAAAAGAATAATATTAATATTTTCCCTTGGTATTAAAAACCCTTGGCTCGAAAGTGTGAACTGCAAACAAAACATGTCTAAATTACTTTTTTTTTATGGTTTCTTTAAGGTGTGGAGTTTTTGGTGATTGAAAAAGTATGCACTGAAAGGAAAGCATTTCCCACACCCCCGGCATTTGTATGGCTTCCTTTGTGGGTTTTTTTGTGATAAAAGGGTAACGGGAGCAAACTTTTCCCCACACTCCTGGCATTTGTTGGTTTTCTCCTGTGTGAAGTTCTGATTAAAATTCCTTCTGAGAAACATTTCCACATCCGGGCATTTGTTGGTTTTCTCCTGTGTGATTCTTTTGTCCCACAAGGGTAATTGGGCAAAATTTTCCCCACCCCTCATTTGTATGGTTTTTTTGGGGATTCTTTGTGCCCCCAATTTAATCAACAAAACTTTTCCCACACTCCTGGCATTTGTATGGTTTCTCTCCGTGTGGATTCTCTTGTGCTTCACAAGGTTGAACTTACAAAACTTTTCCCCACACTCCTGGCATTTTATGGTTTCTCTCCTGTGGGGATTCTCTGTGCCCCAAGGTTAAAAAAAACATTTCCCACACTCCTGGCTTTTTATGGTTTCCTCCTGTGGGGTTCTTTGTGCTTCACAAGGTTGAACGTACAAAACATTTCCCACACTCCTGGCATTTGTAGGGTTTCTTCCTGTGTGGATTCTTTGGTTTCACAAGGTTTTAAAAACTTTTTACACTCCTGGCTTTTTATGGTTTCTCTCCTGTGTGGTTCTTTGTGTTCAAAATTAACTTTAGAAAAAATTTCCCACACTCCTGGAAATTTTTTTTTTGAGTATTTTCTGCCCTTTCCCGACTGCCTGATAGATTGGAAATTAAAACCCCTTTCCTAACTTTACCCCGAAGTGTTTTTTCCCCGCACGGAGCCTTTCTGGAGCACAAGGCCACGTTTTGGTCAAAGGCTTCCCGATTTTTCCCCTTTGGGGGTTTTTCTGGGAGAAAATTCCTCTTTTGTGTGGGGTGCCTGGTGCCTGGCCTTTCCCTTTGTTGAAAAACCCTTCCCACACTTGGCACATACATTGCGATTTTCCATTTTCCCCGGGAAAAAAAAAAAGAAAAGTAAACAATCAATCTTAATTTGAGAGGAAACACCTTACGATTTTGGGAAGAACTTATTTTGGGAAAGATTAAAAAAAATCCAATCATGGGGAAAGGAAAATATATTGTTATTCTTTTTTTTTTAACCTCTTTCTTGAAAACATCCCGAGTGCCATGGCCCCCGAAGGGGGGTGAGCAAAATCTCCACAGACCACTCTCGTTCCCTCCCTGTTTTTGATTGTGCCCCCTTCTCCTTGGGGAATGTGCCTTTTTCCTTAGTCAAAATTCCTTTTTTATAAAATTTTCTTTCTACAGAGGGGGGGCTTTTCAGTTTTATAAATTAAAACTCTCCCCATGTTTAAGGGATTTTT
>CAOLHI010007101.1:0-18680 GCA_948474755.1 Ctenosaura bakeri
TTTTGGGCCTGATTTTACTTTGTATACCATAATTGTAACATTTACTTATAACAGTTATGGTGAAAGTTTTTAACTACTGTTGCTACAGAAATGAATACAAAACAAGTGACCCGGGGAGGTCTGGCAGCCGGGGCCGGAGTTCAACCCCCCCCCCCATGCTGGTTGCCAGAGACCTGCTCCCCCACACGGGGGAGTTTGGGGTCCCAGTTCGCCCGGCTGGGGCTCGGGGGCGGTTCGGACGGGAAGAGCGCCCCCCTCGGACGTCCACGCCGATCCCCCCCCCAAAACGCCCCCCGCGGGGCCCATTGCGACGGGGGGGCCCGAGGGCCCCGGGGATCAGAGGGGGGGGGCGTCGCGGGGCCCGCCCCCGGAGAGCCACGGGGCCCCGTCCCCCCCCCCCGCAGTTCGGAAACGCCTGGCGGCTCCCCCCCCCCGCCTTCCGCCTCTGGCCCCCCCCGAAAACACCGCCACTCCTCGGCCACGCGACGGGGTGGCCCGCCGGACCTCCGGGCGGGCGGGCGGGCGGCGGCGGCAATCGGTTCCCCCCCAGCGGCGCGCGGGTCCCGGACCTTCCGCGCGCGCGCCGCCCTCCCGGGCCCCCGGGGGCCCCCCCGGCCCTCCGGGCCCCCGGACGGCGGCGGCGGGAGGCGCTCCCTCGCCGGCGTGGCCGCGCTCTGGTTGCGGCGGGGCGTCCTGGGGGGCCCGGCCCCCGACCCAAGGTCCCGCGGGGCCCGCCGGCAGGCGGTGCCACGAGGGGGCCCCGGATCCCCCTTTAGAAGGCGCGCCGGGTGGGCCCCGGGGGCGGAGGAGCCGCGGTGGGAAAGCCCCGAAGCCTCCAGCCCGGCCTCCCCCGGGCTCCGTTCGGAAAGCCCTCCGGGCCCCCGACGGGCTGCCCACGGACCGAGAACGGCAGAGGCTGCGCGGAGCTCCCGCGCCCGGTGCCAGTGCCGCCGCCGCCTCGCGTCTCCCCGCCGGCGCTCCCGCGGGAGCCGCCCAGCGGCCCGGGCGGGGGGGAGGAAGCCCCCGGCCCCGCGCTGCCGGGGGGGGGCTGGGCGGCCCCTGAAGGGAAGGGGGCCGGGCCCCTGCCGGGCCGGAGAGGAAAGGGGGAAAGGGGGCCGCCCCCCGGGTCCCTCCCTCGCCCCCCCCCCGGGCGGAGCAGGAGCGCAACCGGCCGGGCGCCGCCCGCGCCCCCTTCCGCCCCCTCGGCCCCCGGCGCTCGGGACGGGCGAGGCGCGGGTGGGGAGAAGGGAGGGAGCGGGGGGTCGGGGGGGGAGGGGCCCCCCGAGGTCACCGCGCGGCCCGCGCCGCCCTGCCGGCTCTCTCGCTGCCGGGGGGGGGCGGAGGCCCGGCCTGCCGACCGCGGGGGGCAGGCATCCCTCGGCGGCAGGGCCGGCTCCTCGGGGCGGACGGGGCAGTCCGGGGGCCCCCGCAGGGAGGGGAGGGGAGGGGGGGGAGGAAGCCAAGGAGCCCCGGGGGAGGGAGGGCGGCCCCCGGATGGCTGCCCCGGGGGGGGCCCCCTCCTGCACGGGGGGGGGAGCGGGAGGGGGCAGCCCACTGGGCAGGAAAGACGGCGGGGCGAAGGGGCGGAACCGCCCCCCCCGGGAGCCCACCGGAGCGGGGGGACCCCGCGCAGGAAGGGGGGGAAAGAGCGGGGGGGCTCGCAAGGCCCCTCTCCCCCCCCCCCGGGTTTGGGTTTCAGCCCCAGGCGCTCTAGTTCACAGAGTTTGGACAGCAGTTCAACGGCTAACCTGGTTGGGAGTGAGCGGCACGTGTGTAGGGGGGAACACCCGGGTCCTTTCCTGCGGCTGAACCCAGCAGCTCGCGGCTCCCCGGAGGAAACGGGGGGGGCGTTTGGAGGGTGAGGCCCGGGGGGGGGACGTCCCCCCGCGGCTGTGGGTCCCGTCACCGGGGGCGAGAGGGAGGAGGGGTGGTGCTGTTTTGGAGGCGTTTTCCGGGCCGCTCCCATCGTCCCTCCCTCGGAGGTCCGCTGCTGTGGGGCAGGGGGGCCTGCAGGGGGAGCTAAAGGGTGTGGCTCCTCACCCCTGTCCTTGGGGCTGAGGGGGCCAGGGTCCTTGCCCCCCAGTCAACCTTGATTCTGCCGGGGGGCCTTCTATAGTGTTGGTCCCTGAGTCCTGAACTCGTCAGCGCAGTTAGACCAGACGGGTGAGGCGCTCAACGCCACTGCGCATTAAGTGTTGCAATTTCAGGAAATTTACACGGGAAATGAGCAACGCTTTGGTACTGTTTTGGGCCTTCCCAGAGATGCAAACACACAGTAAGCCCTTGGACCTGCAGGGGGTGGGTTTGGGCCCCCCACGGATGTTGAAAAACATAAATTGCCGCTCACTTTTTAAATGGTGGTCACGGACAATCTTCGGCAATTTTGTTGTGTTGCCCCATTTTATGCATAGGGCGTGATGTTTTTTCATTGGCAGAAAGCACAGGTCTGGAGTTTATTTTCCTTAGGAAGGAGCACAGACATGTCAATGTCTGGCTACTTGGTTTCTGTTCCATTCCATTCCATTCCATGTATGGCATCTTACACAGAATCACAGAATGCCAGAAGAGCCCTCAGGGGCCACCCAGTAACCCCCTGCCATGCAGGAACAGACGTCAATGCCATCCAGCCTCGGGTTTAAAAAAACTAAAGGAGACTCCATCCCCCCCCAGGAAGCCCAGAATCACATTGGCTTTTTTAGGCTGCATCACACTGCTGGCTCATGTTCAGCTTGGGGTTGCTGAGACCGCGGGCCCCCTTTTTACACGTGCTGTGGTTAGTAGGGTCCCCCATCCCAACCCAATTTCATTTTTTTATTTTAAATTTCTCCCTGTTGACATTCATTTTGCTAGCTTTGCCTGGACTCCTTATCAAGGTCCTTTTGAATTCTGATCCTGTTCTCTGGGGTGTCCTCTGCGGATCCGATGAACACGCCCTCTACCCCATCCGAGTAAGTCACGGAAAGGCGTCGACCAGCGGCCTCCCCGGCGGAGCCCCGGGCCCCCCGGCCGCCCCTCTCCCGGTCGGAGGAAGCCATTGGCGAGGAGCCCCCTTTGGTTTTGGCGGGAGGCGAGGGGTCCGGCCCGCCTTATTGGCCGGAGGGTCGCGGGGGACCCCGCTTGGGGGAAAGCTCCCGCCCCCCAGGGGCTCCTCCCGAGGCGGCGCCGGGGCCGGGGCGGGAGGGGGGAGGCGGCCCCAGAGTGCCGGCTCTGCCGCCGGCGGGAAAAGGCCCGGTTCCGGGCCTCGGGGCCAAAGTCCCCCCCCGGCCTGCCCGCGCGGCGAACCCCGCCGCCCGCGTCTGAAGCACCCCGAGGAGTCTGAATAACGCACGGGAGCACATCAAGCGGGAGGCCGCGCCCCCCCCCCCGGGGCCCCGGGGAAAAAGGGCGCCGCCCCCACCGCCGGCGGAGGAGGACCCCCAAGAACGTCGCCCACGAGCCCGCCCGCCCCCCCCCGCCCGGGGCCGCTGGGAATGGATTTCCCCTAGACCCCCCCCCTCGCCCGCCCCCCCGGGGTCTTTGACCGCCTTCCCCCGGGGGCTCCCCCCGCGGCCTGCTCTCTAGGCGGCACGAAAAAGGGGAGGCCGCGAAGGTGGGGCGCTCGGCGGCGTTCCCCAGCGCGGGGCACTTCCGCCTCGCCGCGCTGGGAGCCGAGCCGATGGGCCGGCGCGGGCGGGGGGCAAGGGGCCCCGGGGGCCTCGGCCGCCGCCTCGGGAGTCCCCGCCCCCCTCGGCCGCCCTCCCGCGCCCCGCCCTCCGTACCCCGTTGACGCTCAGCGCCCGCTTTTTCCCCTCCCCCCCCGGGAGGTCCGGGGCACCGGAGGCAGCAGCGCCGCCAGCAAGCGATCCGCCGCCGCGCTGGGCTACACGCGGGACCCTTCGTGCAGTACCTGGTGCCCCGGGGGGGCCGCCGCGCCCCCGCCATCCACCGGTGGGGGGCCCGGGCCCCAGGGCGCCCCGGAGCGCGCGCAGAGCGCGGCCCCCCCCCCCCGTCCCCCCCGCTCACTGCGGCTTCTCCCCCCCCCCCGTCCTGCAGGGGGACATGTCCGCGCCCGGGCCGTGGAGCGCTGCGTCCGAGCCTTCCTGCGGGGACCGGAGGCCTCCCGGGGGAGGCGGTGGTGGGGGCCCCGGGGGGCCGGAGGGCAGGGGGCGAGGCGAGGGGGCCGGGGGGGGTTTTGGGGCCCCCCCCCAACGCACCCTCCCCGGGCCCCCCGCCCCCCCCTCCTGTCGCTTCAGGTCGTCTCCCGGGCGCGGGCCTGGACTGCTCTCTTTTTGGGGCCCAAAGGGGGAGGGGCTCCTGCGCCGGACCCGGTTCTTGAGGTGGACTTCCCGGAGGTGGTGGCCCCCAAAGCGGCCCTCGTGGCCCAGGCAGGAGCTGGCCGCCCTGGCCGGGAGCGGGGCCTTTGGCGAAGGAGTCCGGTATGGAGGGCAGGGCCCGGGGGGGGCGAGGGGGGGCGGGGGACCTCTCCTGCAGAGCCGGGCGGGCCCGTCGGGGGCCTGGGTTCTGGCAGAGGGGCCCGGAGGAGGAGGAGCAGTGGGCCGGGTGCCGCTGGACTGGGGGCTCCCTGCCTGCCCGGGGCCCCGGGGGGGTGGCGCGAAGCTCGCGTGGCTCCCCCTCCCCGCCCCGTTTAGGCAGAGAGGCTGCTCGCCGCCCCCCTGCGCCCCCGGACCCGGAGAAGGGTCCCGTCTCCCTCGCTGGGGCCCGGAGCGCGGGGGTAGAGCCGTCCCTGGCCTTGTTTCCAGGAAAAGTGGTGGGTGGTCCAGGCGGAGCCCCCCCCAAAGAGGCACCGCCCTTTGAGGGATGGGGAAGTTTTCGGGGGAGGACTACCGCCTTTTGGGAGCAGACCTGTCGTAACTGGGGGAAACGCTGCGCGAGGCTGGCCTGGTCCCGGGGCCCCCACGCTGATCCTGGCGGAGGTTGTGCTCACCTACATGGAAACAGAGAGGTGGGGGGGGTTACGGCCTGCCGCGGGTGCGCTACCTGCCAAAGGCTGCCTGCATACCCGGAACGCGATGGGGCAAAGGGGGTGTCTTTGGCTGCTGGTGAGGTGTAACAATTTTTGTTTATGAAGGAAAGCTTGTAACCCAGCAGCAACAAAAAGCAACACCCTATACTCTGTGTGGTGTAAAAGCAGTTGCCCTGTGTAGAGTGAAAAGGGTGCATGGAGGAGCCCTGTGGCTGAATTTTGCCCCTCACCCAGGGCTCGAGTCTTGGGCAGCCTTGCACAGTCACATCTTTAAGCGGGAGAGGGAGGCAGTGATAGCAAACCCCTCGGAGTAATGGATCCTGCCAAAAAACCCCTGTCGTTGGCTCACCATCACTCAGAGCCAATTAAAGGTGGGGAGAGCGGAGGGCAGCCCCTTTTTGCCTCCCAGGCCCAGTTTGGCCCCAAGCTGGTGGTTTGGGGGACTGGAGCGGAGCTGCTCCCTGTGGCCCACCCACCTGCCCACCACCACAGCCACCTCCGGTGCTTCCAGGTCGGATGCCTTGATCCAATGGGCGGCAGGCCTTTTCCCGCAGGCGTGGTTTGTCCTTTATGAACAGATCCACCCCGGGGGACCCCTTGGGTGCGTCATGCAGAACCACTTCACCCCACCCGTTCCCCGCTCCGTTCCCTCGTCCGCTACCCAGCAAAGGCACAGCAGTTACGTTCCTCCAGAGGGTGAGTGTGGGTCTTGGGCGGGCTGAGGGGGCATGCTGAGGGCCCGGAGGGTGAAGGGAAGTGTGGAAGAGAGTGATTTCTTTGTGGCTTGCTGGGCATGCTTCTCTTCAACGCGCTGGTTGCCTTCGCAGGGCTGGATGGGGGGGCCATTGATATGAATGAGTTCTACAGGTGCTGTGTTCCTGGAGAGGAGCAGCAAAGGGTCCGGGCCTTGGAGCCCTTTGATGAATTTGAGGAAACTGCCCACATTTTGGGCCAGAAACCCTCCCTCCTTGTTGGAGTTGGGCTGATGCTCCTGTGTGTTTCTCTGAGTCTTGGTGGGCTCCTGGCTGGACTGGACTGCCTGGGCCCGTGGTTCTCAGGGCTGGGTCACCAGTGCCCTTCTTCCCCATTGGACACAGGCAGGTTCCTGTCCTTTGTTTGCAAAGCTGTACCAGCGTGGGATCGCTGGGAGTTCCTGCCCAAAACCTCCCTAAAGGGGTTTCTGGATGGGGCTCCTTTGTCTGGAGGAGAGTGGGAGGCCCAGGCAGCCATGTGACACGTGTGCAGCAGCTTGCAGGTACCAGGCCCATTTCCTTTCAACCCACTGCTCCTGGCTGTCTTTTTTTGACACACCTTTCACAACAGAAGTCCTCTGTGAGATTGGACCAGCCTCCCTCCTCTCATGTCCTGGCACTCGGATGGATTGTTTTATTGTCTGCTCTGCTCTGCCTGGATTGCTAAATAGTGATCTTTCTGGCAGAGAAATGTTTATAAAGGAAGAAAAAGGACCCTAGAATCATAGAATCATAGAGCTGGAAGAGCCCCCAGGGGCCATCCAGTCCAACCCCCTTCTGCCATGCAGGAACACACATCAGAGCACTCCCCGTACAGATGGCTATTCAGCTTCTGCTTAAAAGCCCCCAAAGAAGGAGACTCTACCACACTCCATTGAGGCAGCAGCAGCAGCAGATTCCACTGCGGGAAATTTTGATCAAGCAGTTCTTCCTGTGGTTCAAGTGGAATCTCCTTTCCTAAGTCAAGCCTTTGCTCCTTGTCCTGGCTCGGACAGTGGAAAACAAGTCCTTTCCCTCCTTGACATGATATCCTTTCAAATATTTGAACATGGCAATCATGCTCCCTTTTTTTTCATAGGCTAAACATCCCCCTTTCCCTAAGCTGCTCCTCATAGGGCTTCATGGCTTCCAGACCCTTCACCCTCCTCTGGACAGCTCCACTTGTTGATATTCTTCTTGAGTTGAGTTGTTCAGAACTGGCACATATTCCCAAAAGAGGTCTAACCAATGCAGAATAAATGGATATTACTTTCCTTATCTAGACACCATACTCCTATTGATGCAACCAAAATTGCATTGGCTTTCTTGGCTGCCTCCTCACACTGTGACTCATGTTAGCTTGTGGTCCACCAAGAGTCCCAGATCCCTTTCACATGTACTGTTATCCAGCCACATGTCCCCCATCCTACCTTTGTGCATCCCATTTTTTTCCTAAGTGCAGGACCTTACATTTCTCTCTGTTGAAATTCATGTGGGTTTTTTTTTTGGAAACAGTTGTGGGACAAACAGGCAGGGAAGAGAGCCTTGTGCTTAACGCCTGGCCTTGCTGTTGGAGGGAACCATGGATCCTGTGCGGGCAGCTGAGTCTGCTGGCAGAGGGGGGTGGGGTGTCCCTTTCCCCCTTTGCCAGCCCCAATGCCTCTGGGAGCCACCCAGTTGAGCAGAAGCTGTTTGCCTGGAAAGGATGATTTAGCTCTCCCTGCTCTGCCAAGCCACTAACTTGGCCCCTTTTTTTTCTTTTTAATAGCCGGGATTCCACTTTTGTGTGGGCAAAAAGCTTTAATGGGGTTGTTGAAAAGAGTCCGCATTTTAGTCAGGTTTTTTTTAAAGGCTGATGTGCTCATCTGTGGTTGTGGGAATTTCCCCCCTAGGCATGGAGGGTTGGGGGGGCCAGGGAAAAAGGGCTTTTTTTCTGATAGCAGCCCCTTCCTCTCCTCCTCCTTCTCCCTCCCTCCCTCCCTCCCTCCCTCCCTCCCTCCCTCCCTCCTCTTTGTCTGCAGGAGTGGCACCTGAAATGCCCCCATTATTTCATTCTTGTTGCCTAAAAGGGGGGAGTCCCTTTTTCCCTTGTTTTCTCCGGCATGGAAGGTAAAGGACCAGAATCACTTTTGCTGCCAGAGTCTGTCGCTCTGACCGGGAAACTTTAGGCCTGATGATTTTCGGCTTTGACAAGGGGAAGGGATGGTGGAGCTAAAGCTGGGGCCCCCCGTTCACATTTCCAGATAGTCTGTTGGATTCTCTTTTTCCCATACAGCGGTATGAAGGGCTGCCTTTGCTAGATGGGTGTAAGGCCTACCGGTATTTTTTTAAGATTTGTAGCTTACTTTATTGCAGAAGCTCAGCACAAGACATACGTGCAGAGCAGCTAAGGGACACAAGAACTTCCATCCCTAGGGTTAAATACTTGTGTCACAATATCATGGGGCATAGGGAGAGCGGCTCTGGGTTTGGACAAAGGCTTATTCTATTAATTTTAAAAACTCATGTTTGTTAGCATGTTTTGAGAGTTTTTCAAATTTGCTGAAACTCCTGGTGTGCCTGGATGCTCTTTGTCCAGATTACCCTTTGGGTGGTGGCGTTTTTTGGACAGTGGTCATTTCTGTGGATTGTGTAGAATGACCAGAGCTGGAAGGGACTCTGAAGGTCATCTGGTCCAGTTATCCGCTAGTGCAGGAAGCCATGGATGAAGAATTCCTCCTGTGTGTCTCCCATAAGGGGCTTGGTTACTTTGGCAGTTCCAAAAAAAAAGATCCAGTCCTGGGGGGCCCAAGGGGTTTCCCCCAGTGCAGCAGCAGAAGGGGGGGCAAAGAACGGGGGAGAGATGGAAGTCCTTCTGAGTTTGTGACCTGAGAAGGGCTTCCTAAGGCTACAGAGCTGCATTTTGGCGAAGCATAGATTCATTGGCAAGGTTTATTTGGGTCAGGCACCAGTACTGAGGCCTCAGACGTTGCCATTAGCCCATTGGCAGTCTTGCTTTTTGAGTAGTTCAGGGGGAAGTGTTAGTCAGTGACTCCTAACAAAAGGTCACCTATTTCTGTATAAACAGGAGTTTTTTTTCCCAAACCTGTGTTTTGTCTCCAAGTTGCTTGATCACTATTATGATACTGCTTTTGATTTGGGTGGGAAAATAATAGAAGGGGGCAAAACCCCGGGAAGTGGGAAAAATTTTGTGTCCCGTGAGAGAGGAGTGCGGAATGCTAAGAGCCGTTCTCTCAAATCATGTGTTTGATTTTTAAAAAGAAAATAATTTTTGTGGGGCCCAGACCTTTGAAAAGGAAAGCCTACTGTCTGCTCAAGCAGAATGCTCTTTCTGCTCTGCACAGGCTGAAAGGATTTTGGCTCATGACTTGCATAGGACAGAGCTGGGCCCTGGCAAGAGCACAGTGGTTCCTGAACATTGAAAAACCCAAAAGCCAGCCATATTTTCTTTATTGTTTTACTTGGTAAAGTAATCTATAAGTGCTTTGCTGTGGCAGGGGGTTGGATGGGAGGACTTTTGCAGGCCCCTCCCGGGCTGAGTTGTATTGAGCCAATTGTGTTAGGGCCAGAAAGGAGAGTAGCGTCAGGGGGGGCGCTTTCAGAGGCCGGTTTTGGGTTTCCCCTTTGGGGCTTTGTGACCCGCTGATGCTGCTCTGGCTCCCCTTTTCCTCTGGAGCCCCTCTGGGGGACATATTTGTGTGTGGCTGTGTGACCCTGGGGGTCCCCGTGTTGCTTCCTGGAGGGGGGCTGGGGGTTTACCTGCCTGCTCCTACTGCCAGTGACACAGACGGTGCCCCTGTCTGTCCACAGCCTGTTTGACTCGTTGGGGGCCCCGCCTTTGCTGGGGGAAAGGGTTTTCCCCGGTGGTCTGTGCAACAGACATGGGCGCTTCTGGCCTGAGGCGGTATGGCCATTGCTCCGTGCTCCTCGCTCCCCCACGCAGTTTGCCTGGGAGGTTTTGGTGACCAGGGAGGACTTCACTGCCGCCTGACCCAGCTCCACCTGCTGACCAAGCGTGCGGGGGAGCCCCCCTGGGAGAGTCGGGGCTGCCTGGCCGAGTCCCCGTGAAGCCTGGGGTAAGCAGCGGTGCTGTTGGCTGGGGTGGGGACAGCCCTTTTCCTTCTCCCTTCCACGATGTTTTTCCTCCCCCGATGGGCGACTTTTCCCCAAAGTTGACATTACTGCAAGCAGGCTGGGCTGTTGTGTTGGGGGGGGGGGAAATCCCCCCGCAAGCCCCACTCTGGCAGCCTATCCAGCATGGCACAGACTGCGGTGGGGCCCCTTGAGCTCACCCGCCTGCCTCCCCCCCCACCTGGGCTTTTCCGCGCTGGGGCAAATTTGGCAACTGAAGTTGCACATAAAGGGAGGAAGAAGGCCCTCAAAACCCTCTGGGGAGGGGGAGGGAGGGGGGGGGGGGGAGGGGGAGGGGCCAAGGGGCTTCCTTTGGGCCTCACCTCCCTTGTGATCCCCTTTGCCAGTCATATGGTTGTGGGCCAAGCAGGCACATGGGTGTGATGGGGCTCTAGATCCTCATGTTGAGGGGGGCCTCCCTGTTCCCTCCCCCCCCTCCTCCATGACAGGGAGGGCCCTGGCTGTGTTCTCGCTGCTCAGCTGGGGGGCCAGGGCACCAAGCAGGGCATGGGGCAAAACACGACAGGTTTTCTGCTCTCCTTCCAGGCAAGGCCTACCTCTTCATCTATGGTGGTTGCAGCTCCAGGCAGCGTGTGCTGGGGGACTGGTGCTTCCTCCACATAGAAGAGCTCTGTTGCCACCAGGTAGAGAGCCAAGGCTTTTCTTGTCCTGCCTGGGAAGTCTCCCCTCCCGCACAGACAATAACAGGGACTTCTGTATCGGAGTGGGAGTTGTGTGACTGGATGAGAGGCCAGTGTTGTTGCTGCAAACTGCCTCCTTCCCCTAATTGGGCTGGTTGCCAGATTCTGAGGAGGGTAGAAGGAGTCTCTTGGCTGTTTTGTTGCCACATTTTTCTCCTGTCCTTACTTAGGGCAGCCCTTGTGCTTCTCCTTCCCTTCATGGTGTCCTCTGAACAACCCTAGGAGGTAGGCAGGGCGGCAAGTAACGAACTCAGGAAGGCCCTTGGCTGGGGGGGAAATTGGCCCTGGGTCTCCCAACCCAGCCCAGCTTTCTAACTGCCCTACCAGACTGGCTCAGGTTGGCTGGAAGCATGAGTGACGGTCTTGTCCATGGTAAGGCCCTTCCTTGCACATCTCTGCTTCCTCTTCTGGACACTCGGCTGACCATCTCTGTATGGGTTTTCCCAATGTGAGTCTGTGCTCGCTTGAGCATTTAATTCCAGGTGAAGAGCCTTTCTCTACCTCTTCTTGCCTGGCCCCAGTCTTACCTGAAGACAGCAATAGCATCCTCCTTAAAGGCTGGTTGCACCAAGGAGACAGTGGCACCTTGCCCAGTGGTTGGCACCACTCAGGCTGCAGGAGCAAGGGATCTTGCTGGGGGGGGGGAGCAGGAGAGAAAGGCTTGGCTAAACCAGGCCGTTGATGGATGGATGGGGACATGGCTAAAACCGTCTTTTCCCATAGCTTCCTTTGGGACCTGAGGCAGCCCTGGCTGGCCCAGGATTCCCCCTTGCTGCTGCAGCTACTCCCTTGGATGGGGGGTAGCTGGGGAGTGTGGGGATCGGGGAGGCCTGCTCTTCAAGGGGGCACAGCCAGTGATGACTCCTTCTCTCCCTCTCTTAGGTTCCTGTGGACGGCCCCATCCCAGTCAGCCGTCACTCCCACAGTGCCTGCAGCTGGGCGGGTGGGGTGCTCATTGCAGGAGGACTGGATGCTACCGAGCAGCCGTTGGGCTCAGTCCTGTTTCTCAAGCCAGCTGAGAGGGGGTTCCACTGGCAATTGCTGGGACTTGCCCCCCCCTCACTCCCAGGTAAGCTGGCGGGCTGGTCCCCTCCCCTCTCCAATCATCTGGAAGGGCTCCTGGACAGCAAAGTGGCAAAAGACAGAACTGTAAATCAGGTAGCCCCCCAGTGCCCCCATGGCAATTTCTTCAGCTGAGTGCTTGGTCAGGGGCCACATGCAGGGCCCCCCCTCCTCAGCCCCACCTCCTGGCACACATGCATTGTGGAGGGCTGTCGCTTGCCCTTGCCCAAGAGGGCCATTGGAGGAAGGCTCATGGCCAGATGGTGTTCCTCAAGTGCTGTAAAACCCCATGAGAGTCTTCTTAAAAGACAGAGGGATTCTTCTCTCATTCAGAGTGGGAGCAATTGGCCTGTTGTTGGCATTCCTGCTACCTAAAACTGAAAAGAGACACCATAGCATCCAGGACCAAGGCCGCCTGCCATGTGGTCGAGGGCCTCTTGCCAGGTTCACCTGGTCCGGCCTGAAGATCTCTTTCAGCAAAACCTTTAAGCCTGACCTCTGGTTGGTGCAGCTTGTGGCCACACTTGCTTTGGGAAGTACTTCACATGGAAAAAGTGGGCAGCCCTGCCCTTGGCTTCTGGTGTACTCCATGGTTTCCCAGGGTGCCCTTTCTTTTGCCCTCAACTTATGGGCTCTCTGGTGTCAAGAGAAGGCCTGACTTGGCCCCCAAAACCTGTCCTGTTAGCTGTCACTGTGGCCTTTCCTCAGAGAGGCATCAGTGAAGGAAGTGACTGCCCTTCCCTCCTTCGAGCTCAGTTTTCATAAAACCACAGGGGACAAGGCTGGCCACCTTCCATGACTTGTGCAGCTAAAGGGGCAATCCGTTATTTTGTCTTAGTGGCAGCCAGAGAACTCCCAGGAGCTGAGGCGTCCAGTGTGGAGCAGCCAGGGTGTTGGCTAGGGAGGGCTGAGGAAATGGATGGGACCTGAATGCTGGTTTGGTTGAATCAGCTGGGGGGCCGGGCGGCCCCATTCCCTCTGCTTCCACATTCTCCTCCGCCTGCCCCCTCTAGGTACTCTCACACAGCCCACGTGCATCGCGGGAAGCTCTTGCTGGTGGGTGGAGTCTGGTTCCCCGCTCCTTCCGTTCCGGGCGTGGCTGTGGTGGACCTGGCGACAGGGCTGCTGGTGGAGTATTCCATTGACACGGTGAGTGGGGTTTTGGGGAGCTGCTTTATGCCACTTCCAGGCCTGCTGTGCCTTCTCTTTTCACTGAGGAGGGAGGGAGAGAGGTCCCTGTGCCGAGGGCATCTGGCAGCCTTGAGCACAGAGAGGTGTCCCTTGCTTGCCCCAGCCTGTTGGCTGCCTGGCTGGACTGCAGAGGACTGCAGGAAGGTGCAATCATTTTTGTGCTGAGCTCTCAGCGCTCTTGTCACTTTGCAGCACCTGAAAGGTGGCTGCATGCACCTGGCTGAACCATGAAAAGTCAGCTCAGAGGGAAGGGGGCCCCCTCGTAGCCAAGGAAGCTGTATGCCATGAGGGCTTTTGTTGAATGGCAGCTGCAGTTTGGTTGCCGAAGGGCACAGGCGCAAGGGGACGGTGGCTCGGGCATGAGAGAGGATTTAAGGAGGACGCTGCATGGCTGTGCCCGCTTCTGAGGCACTGGGGTGGGAAAGGAGCAGTTGGGTCCCTAGGGGACGGAGCTGGAGCCAGTGGGCAGTGGGTGCAGAGGTGTCATTGCTGGGGAGCAGAAGAAATGCTGTGGGGGCAGAGTGTGGGCTTGATCTGGGTTAGCCCAGATTTTTTCCCCCAGACCCTCCTCTGCTGCGGCCTCCCCACCCCCCTGTGCCTTTTGCCAGCCTCCCTCTCAGCTGCCCATCTTTCTGTTCTCTCTTCCACAGACCTCTCTTGACTGGCCTCTGATGCTCCACAACCACAGTAGTGTCTTCTTGCCTGAGGAGGAGGAGGTGCTCATTCTGGGTGGCGGCGGCAACTGCTTCTCCTTTGGCAGTCATCTGAACTGGCACCCTGTCCGTCTGACGCTGGGCCACATCTGGAGCGTGCAGTGATGCCTGGTGGGCACTGGCAAATGTGGGTCCGAGCAGGTGCCAGAATGTGGTTGTCTTGGTGCTGATGACTGGGGCTCTTTGGCTTCTAGAGGAGCCTGGGGAACCCCTTGACAAGGAATTTTTTTTTCCGGGAAGGTGGCTGGCTAGGCTGCTGCTCTTTCTGGCATGCCTCCCATTCCTCTGGCCTTGCCGTGTGGAGCGTGCATGTGTCCATCCCCACGGCCATCACCCACAGATGGCCATTGATGGTCAGATCTGCAGTGGGTGGGTGGGTGTGAGTGAGAGGGAGAGTTTTGTATTCCTGTGTTTCCTCTCATGGGTTCAGGAAGCTGTGGCTCCTCAGGGAGAGAAGCACAGGTGCCTCGGAGCCCTGGGCATGTGTGCCTTCTGCAGGCAAAGGCTGGCCTACTTCAGCAGGCTCTTGGGATGTGCCCTCGGCTTCCTCTCGGATCCATTTGGCTGGTGGATGGCCCTGCAGCTCAGCCCTTGTGTCTCTGCCGCCTTCCTTCCAGCAGTTTTGCGTGACTCGGCTAACGAGAATGGTTTCCCAATAAAACATCAAGTCTCGTGTGTTGTCCCTGCCTTCCCTGATAAGTGGGTGTGTGTTTGGTTTTTTTCTGGGGGAGGTAGCTGCGGATGTGACCTGCTCTTGTAAGCAAGAGGAAGGAATGCTGCTCACTCTCTGCCCTGAGTGTGCTGTGTGTAGTCCAACAACAGGGATGGACATGCCCACACTCTTGATTCCCATTAGGTGTATTAGACAAAAACAAAAAACTATTTCCCTGAGCATGGAGACACTGGTGCGAGAGAGATTTCACAGATCCCCTCACATATTTTGCCTTTTAAGTGGATTGGGTGACTGTGTAGGAGGCTTTCTTGAAATGTATGTGGCAGGGGGATTGGCCTCCACTTTACCAATAAACGCCAGGCTTTGGACTTGGACCAGGAGAGGATGCCGATCATGCCCAGAATCTTGGAGCCCTGAGAGACCACAGGAGCCATCAAGTCCAACCCCCTGCCATCCAGGAATACACAAATTAGGCACTCCTGAGGGACGGGCATCCTGCCTCTGTTTAAAAGTCCATACTCAGCCTGGGCTTGGTTGCACAGCAAACATCTGAAACACAACTGCCCTTCCTCAGGTCCCCGAATGCCCCCCCCCATGCCCCTACTTTCATTGGAGTACCTCTCAAAAATGACCACAGGAAGTGCTATGACTTTGCTTCTGGTCACTGTCCTGAGAAGGACTCTAAGGAACATGTTTTGGTGTGCTGGACAGAGGTGTGGCTGATTGGGGGGTCATCTATGGCGTTGCCCACCCCTATTTTGAAGACACAAAACCCCCTGGAAGGAACTGAACACCTCCCTGTAGCCCCAACCTGGCTGCCTCAAGGCTTCTGGGATGGAGTGAGAATGGAAGTCCTGCATACTGTACTGTGAACTAACCATGCATACTAGTGGACAAGGAATCAGAGAACTGGAAGAGGCGCCAAGGCCATCCATTCTGCCATGCAGGAAGACACCGTCCAAGATGGCCATCCAGCCTCTCCTTAAGAGCCACCAAAGAAGGAGGAGACTCCGCCACACTTCACTGAGGCAGCAGCATAAACCACTACCCAACTGCTCTTACCATGTGAAAGCTCTTCCTAATGTTTGGTTGGACTCTCATTTCCTGTATTTTGAAGTTATTGCTCCTTGTCCTAGTCTTTGGAGCAGCAGAAAACAAGCTTGCCCCATCTTCCATGTGTCATTCCAAACAGCTATCACATTTTAACCTTCTCTTCTCCAGGCAAAACATACCCAGCTCCCTAAGTTGCTCCTCACAGGTGTTCATGGCTTCCAAGCATTTTACACATCTCCACTCCTAGGTGGTCTTCCATGGCCTTCCTCTGAGGCAGAGGGAGGGTACGGCGTGCCTAAGGTCGCCCAGGCGTTTCCAGGCGGGACAGGGATTCAAACCCAAGCCTCCCAGAGCCCTAGTCAAGCCTTCAGTCCACAGTATGAGAGTGTCCAAGCCTTCCTGGTCAGACTGATTCTGGATTTGCTGCCGCCCTTCCAGAAAGAGAGCGACTTAGCCAGTAGGTTTCCATGGCTGGGCAGGAATTCAGACCCTGGTCCCCCAGGACTCCTCGCCCAGCATACAAATCACTGCATCACTCTGACTTTCCCAGGTGAAGATCCCCTGGTTTAAAACATGTACAGCCACAGTAAGGAAGACTGAAATGCAGCAGCACCTGTTCAAAGACCCTTTTTAAAAGACCATGCGGGGTCACCCAAAGCGGCTTACACAAAATAAAAACATCAAAATAATCCCTGAGAAACTGAGTTGAACAGTCAGTAAATAACAATATAAAAAATCAGTGATAGACTCTGTGCAGTTAAGCAACAGTCCGGCCAGCTGGCCAACCTCGCTTCCTGCGGGAGGGGCGTCCACAGCACGGAGCTGCTACCAGAAGCTCCTGTCCCTTGTTGCGCCTAGACAGACGTCTGAAGGCAATGGCAGCTGGCAAGGAATCCACCGCCCTTTTTCTCAAAAGATAGGCATATTCTCCGGTGGCCTTTCAAGCAGCTGACTCACAAACTGTGTGAGGATCAGCATCCAAAACATTTGAAGCACCTAAGAGATCAACAAGGCCCACCCAGACTGAGCTCTGGGATCAGACAGAGCAGGGATGGGCAGCTGTAGAAGGTTACAGGGACACATTACGGTCCCCGACCAGACCTTAAGAGGGCAACACTTTCCCTTGCAAAAAACAACCAAAAATATTGTTTGCCTCCAGTTCAGCCCAAAAACCTAGGAGCATGTTCATCGTTTTGTGACCTTCCTGGACCATTGTACCCCCCCCCCCGCATATAGAACATCACTTATCCAAATAACCAAAAAACTCCAAAATCTGAAACTTTTGAAAAGCGGAACCCAATCTTCTTTCTGTAGTGAACACGAGGACTCCCAAACTAGCCTCTGTAATCCCCTCACATTCCCTACAGGAAGAAGGTAAGAGGAGAAAAACTGATGCAAGGGCAGGTCCTGCATCAAAAGAATGGTACATAATCTCATTATGTATATGCAAATACTCCAAAATCTGAAAAAATCCAAAATCTGAAACACCTCTGGTCCCAAGCATTTCAGATAATGGATAATATTCACTTATTTTTTTAAAAACGGGGGGGCTCTCTGAGGCCTAAATTTGCCTATGGGAGCCCCAAAATTTACCGGCAATGTTACTCACATCCCCTGGAGGGCATTTTGAAGCAATTAAAAAAATTACCATTCTTTTTTGACCCCTGGGGAGTGGGCAGATGCAGCCTGCAGGAGCTTCCATGCTGTCTCAAGACTGCATGGGAAAGGGAAAAAGAGAATGATGGGAGCTGTGGTCCAGAACACATGGAAAGCGCTAGGATGGAGGAGTCTGGGCGAGGCTCCAGACGGCAAGGACCTCCTGCTGTCTAGCTTGTGATCAAACACTTTACAACATGAACAGAAGAAGCGATGTGGACAGATGAGGGGAAAACCAGCTGCCCCACATACCAGTCCTGGATGTTATTTTTAGTTCCCCTCTTCCTCTACAACCAGAGTGGGCATGTTGGAGCCTTAGTTTGGAGCCATTGCCCCATGTCCGAGTCTCTGGAGCATCAGAAAACAAGCTTGCTCCATCTTCCATGTGACATTCTTTCCAATATTTATATGTGGCTCTTAACCTTCTCCAGGCTAAATATATCCACCTCCCTAAGCTGTTCCTCATGGGGCTTCCTGCTTTCCAGGCCTTTTCACCCTCCTCTGGACACACTCCAGCTTTTCAACATCCTTTCTGTGGTGGCCCTAACAGGACCAGGTGAAGTCTGACCAAAGTAAAATAGGGCGGTATGATTCCTTCCCACAGCCTAGACACTGTTCTCCTCCAGGTACAGCCTAGAATTGCATTGTCCGTTTTAGCTGCTGCATCACCTAAAGGAGGAAGATTTCTCCACATCTTTTTCAGGAGAGAAGTGTGAGCTATGCCCATACCTTCCAACATTTCCCAAAAGACATGCGGCCACACAACATCCAAGCAGAGATTCAAAACCTGGTCTCCAGAGTTCTAGTCCAACACTCCAACCACTATGCTAGCTCTTAATTTTTTTCATTTAATATAAATTTAGATATACTAAGATACATAGCGGAGGTGTTGAGAAACTGATATGTGCAGTTGCATATCAAGACACCAGCTAGCGCTGGGTACTTTGCCAGCTCTGCCTTTTTGGATGGGTGCTCAGCTCCTTTGATTTTAAAATAATTGTTTAAATGATTTTTTAAAGTTTTTTTTTTCCTTTTTGGATGGATTTGGATGGCTCCTTTCAAACTATTTTTGTTGTTGTTGTTGTTGTTGTTACTATTTTTTAAGCTTTGTCTTTTTGGGGAGTGAATGATCAGCCTGGAACGGATCCAGGAGCTGTAGTATGCCACCACTGAACGTGAGTCAGCAGTGAGACGCAGCAGCTGAAAAGGCCAGTGTGATTCCAGTCTGCATCAATGGGCATGTGGTATCTCAGTCGAGGGAAGGAATAGTACCACTCTATTCTGTTTTGGTCAAACTTCACCTATTGTGTACCAAATTCTGGGCACCACAATTTAAGAAGGATTTTGACAAACTGGAACATGTCCACAGGTGAGTAACCAAAATGGTCAAAGGCCTGGAGATCTTGAAGCCCCAGGGAAGTTGGGTACATTTAGCCTAGAGAAGCTGAACAGGAAGTATGACAGCCATGTTTCAGGATTTAAAAGGATATTATAGGGAAGATGGGGCAAGTTTTTTCCTGTTCAGGAATAGGACACAGAGCAACGGCTTCAAACTACAGTAAAAGAGATTGCATCTAAACATTAGGAAGAACTTCTGGAGATGTTTAAACAGAGGCTGGATGGCCACCTATCAGGAGCACTTTGAGTGTGTCTTCCTGCATGACAGAATCGGGTTGGACTGAATGGTCAGTGGGCTCTCTTTCAACTCCGGGATTCATACAGTTTTCTTACGTAAGGGTGAGGGTGAGGGTGAGGGTGAGGGAGGGTGAGGGTTGGTGGGTCGGGGGCGGGGTCGGGGTCGGGGTC
>CAOLHI010007102.1:0-18691 GCA_948474755.1 Ctenosaura bakeri
AAAGCTATTGTAAAACAAAGGATACTAGATATAGAAGGTCAAACAGAAATTGCTACCTTTACTAACTATACACTTGCTAATAATCAACTGATGATCTCTAGACCGGCCGCATACTTATACTGCGTCACTGTGCCCAAATTCAGAAGAGCCTTAACATTGGCTCGATTTAATGTCCTTCCCACAGTGGTATTGGAAGGGAAATATAAGAAAATTCCTTACGAGATGCGATTTTGCCCTTGCAATACCGGTGCGGTAGAAACTACAATTCATGTACTCCTATATCGTCAGTTCTACCGAGACATTCGTCAAGAACTGATTACTCCTCTATTAACCCAATTCCCAGGACATTCTGATGGTTTCTATCTACGCCATCTGCTGGATAATCAGGAGCAAACTGTTATGCTCAAAGTAGCAAAGTTTTTGTATATCATGTGTAAGATACGTTCTCAAACAGTTAATAATAGCAACAGTGGATGATGCGAGTCGTTTTAATTTTGCTATTTGTTTTTGTTAGTTTTTATGTATTTATTCTGTATTTATTATTGTTTTATTGGTCAATGACCGAAATAAAGTGTCTGTCTGTCTGTTGTGAATTTAAAAAATAGCGATATGTTAAGCTAAAATTATATGCAACTCTGTATAATGTAGACAAAGCTGTCATTCTACGATTCCGTTCTTGAGTCATTCCTGAAATAACTTGATATATGGAGCAAAGTTGTTTAATGGATATAAATGCTGTGCTCACACAAATACTTGATGAACTATCGCCAGTCTGACCTTGAAGCCCTAATTATGAAATTGTTTGATATTATTCCTTGCTCAGATGACACTGATTCATCAGTCTTATTAAATCTCTAGCTTCCAATATATTTTTCAGCAATTTTTGTCTGCCTGCTATTTCCATTGGTGTACATAGCCAGCAATATGGATTATAGACTGTCTGTGTTCAAATCATTAAAATTCATCATTCAGATGCAGCAAATGGCTACAAGAATGTGGTCATTTATTTTACTATAAGTGGTTCTATTATTCAGCTCAGTTAGGCTCCACTAGAAGAATAAAACTCCTGTGCTCCCCACACTTCTATGCAAAATGAGGTACTGAAATGTAAGTGTGATCGCTTCCCTGTGAAAAAACAAAAAATAAACAATGCTAATTTTCTATACTGTATGTAATTTAATGTGGCTATACAATGCAGATGATATCATCTGTCAAAAATTTTCTCTACAACTCCAAATCTTGTGGTTCTCCCAGATGTGCTGATATATAGATAAAAGCACTCATACCCTTTCATTTTACATTATTGTTATGGTTATGTGCCTTTAAATGGACTCTGGCTTAATATGAGCCTACTGTAGAGTTTTCTTTAAAAGATTTATTCAGCCAAGTTATAGTACCTTCACGGTATTAGGAATGGATCCATGACTAATTTAAATCCTATTGATTTCAATGGTCCTACTCTAAGTACAAGTAAATCTAGATTCATCCCACTATAACTGCAGAAATGTATTAACAGCTGTTGCAAATCTATGCTAAGAGAATTATGCTCTTTCTAGCATATTGCAATTCAACAGAATTCATTCTCTCCTGGTTATAAATCTGTGAAAGGCAAGGAATTTGCAAATTCAAACAATACCCAGGGACAGAGAAACAGCTTTGATATTTCATATTGGGCATAAGATGAGCCCATAAAGTACTAATTAGTATGAAAATGGGAATGTTAAATGTAACCCTGTTTTCATTTGTGATATATGAGATGTTGAATGTGCAATGTTGGATGCCACCCTGATGTGAGGGATGGAAAGTTGCTGTGACATATTATCAAATGTTCAACAATTTTCAAAAATAAAAACAAAAGTTCAACAGTTTTATCCACCAAGTGACTTTCCGTCATTCATTTTTGGGATGGAAAAAATGTTCAAAAATATTGAGAAATCTTGACAAGAAAAATCCTGGACTAACAAGAATCTATTGCAATTATTCTATACAAAATTCATGTGTGGTTGCAGAAAACAGCAATTTTTTTTTAAACAAACAGCATTTTCTGCATGGAAAATAACATTTCAGTGTAGAAATATTATTACAAGAAAGTGTTGCTTGCATGGGAAAAAACTGTAGTTGGTGATTTCTTCTATGTAAAATTCTCACATAGCTGAATTGCATAGAAAACAGCATTTTCTGAGCAGAAAGAATTTTCTGTATGGAAAATAATATTTCAACATAGAAATATTCTTGCACAGAAATGTTGTTTTCTGTGTAGGAAAAAAGAAAGTTGTAATTGGGGATTTGTTCTGTATAAAATTGGCACAATTGTTCTATGGACTACAGCATTTTCTTTTTAGAAAACTGCATTTTCTAAACAGAAATTAGTAATTCTGCATTGAACTATTACTTTCCATACAGAAAATGTTGTTTTCTGTACAAAAGAACCACAAGTGAATTTTGCACAGAATAAGTCCTGAATTGCATATCACCTTTGAAAACTGATTTTGGAAGACTTTTTCACAGCAGGTACAAAATTCCTGAAATTATACATTGATACATTGAAGAAGAAGCTTAATGAAGAATAACGTCTCTATTCAATACCTTATATGCAGTTGTGAGGTTGCTATGTTGTTGTGATGTACCTTCAAGTCATTTCCAACTTATGACTCCCAAAGGCAAACTTATCATGGGGTTTTCTTGGTAAGATTTGTTCAGAGAGGGTTTACTTTGCCATCCTCTCAGGCTGATCAAATGTAATATGCCCAAGTTCACCTAGTGTGTTTCCATGGCTGAGCAGGAATTTGAACTCTGCTTTCCAGACTTGTACTCCAACACTCAGACTACTATACCAAAGTTGATGTTACTTTGATTTTACAATGGGATTATACAGTGATGTTACAGTGGGATTATACTTACATCTGCTAATCTGAGGTCTTTGGAGGAAAGATTAGACTTAAATGCTATTTTTTTACAAAAAATAAAAAAACAAACAGTCTCAGTGCAGATTGAATGAGTGAAAGAATTGAGGTTCAGATGGCATAGTTTTTGTGGTATGATAAAGCTAAGTGAATGCAGACTTCAACATCTATTATGTAAGATGTGCTATATGGAACGGGTACAAACCATGATATACCCTAAGATGCCTTTGTGGGTTTCATCGCAAGAAGTTTTTTACAGCTTTAACACCAAAGGAAAAATGGAGAATCTCATCAAGATCTCTAGGAATTTGATCAAGAACACCATAGAATTAAATGAAATGAAAAATTATTGTCAGAAGATTATAGCTTTCAATTATTCTCTAAAGAGAAGGATTTAAAAACTAAAGATTTAAAAGTCAAGTTTTTAAATGGACAAAACCAGTATGATTTTGAGCTCAGTGAATCAGAATTTGAGATGTAGATGAGCTCAGATGATGAACATTTGATTAGTAAGATGTATACATTTTTGTTAAAAATAAAGATGGAAGAGGAACAAGTCAAAGACTGAATGATATTATAGGCACAAAAAGAACAGAATATTCAATTGGAATATTAGGAGAAAATGTGGATAAAGGGATTGAAATTCACATAATTAAATGATTTTAAGAGAACTTTTGCAAGATGATATATTTGGTATTTGACAACAGAAAAACTGGCCAAAATGCATAAAGATGTTTTTAATGTATGTTGGAAAGGTGACCAACAGGCAGGATCTTTTTTATCATATGTAGTGGGCTTGCAGAATGATCAAAATATTCTGGAATTAAATACACTGTAAGGTGCAAAAAGATTGAAAAGTCAGTGTTCTCTTGAAACCTTAATTATATTTGCTGGGAATGGTGGATGACCAACTGGAGAAGAAATAGATATATCACCACTGCAGTAAGACTACTATATGTAAAGAAATACAAATGATGACTGCCTACTGAAGTTGATGGACTTAGCTGAAATAGACAAACTAACAATAGTGATTAGAGAAAAATCATTGGTGATTTTTTTTTTGAAAGACTGAGAACTTCAAACTGGCTTTTTTCAAGAAAAAGGGAATATGCTAACTGTAAGTTTTGATAATTAGTATATCTGAGAAAAATAAGAAGTGTAAGTATATGATATTAACAATTAGAGAAGTTATTTTACATAGTCATATATAATGATCAAAAGGAAAGTTGAAAGTCAATTGTTAATCTTTTTTCATTATTCTCCACTATCTTTCCCTTTTTCTTCAATATTTTTTAATTTTTCCTTGTTTTCTTGTGTTTTTTGTGTTTTTTCTGTTTGTATTTCTTTTGATTTTTTGTTTAAAATTTTATTGTACTGGAAAATGGTTGATAGTTTGATAGATGAAGGGAATGCTGTGGATGTAGCATACCTCGATTTCAGTAAGGCCTTTGACAAAGTTCCCCATGAGATTCTTGCAAAGAAGCTAGTAAAATGTGGGTTGGACAGGGCTACTGTGAGTTGGATTTGTAATTGGTTGACTGACCGAACCCAAAGGGTGATCACGAATGGCTGCTTTTCATCCTGGAGAGAAGTAACTAGTGGGGTGCCACAGGGTTCTGTCCTGGGCCCAGTGCTGTTCAACATTTTTATCAATGACTTGGATGAAGGAATAGAGGGCATGCTCATCAAATTTGCAGATGATACCAAATTGGGAAGGGTTGCTAATACACAAGAGGACAGGATCAAAATTCAAAATGACCTGGATAGATTGGAGAGCTGGGCCAAGAAGAACAAAATGAAATTCAACAGAGAGAAATGTAAGGTCCTACAATTACGTAGAAAAAATGGAATACAGAAATATAGGATGAGGGACACGTGGCTGGATAGCAGTACGTGTGAAAGGGATCTAGGAGTCTTCATAGACCACAAGCTGAACATGAGACAGCAGTGTGATGCAGCAGCCAAGAAAGTCAATGCAATTCTCGGCTGCATCAATAGGAGTATGGTGTCTAGATTGAGGGAGGTACTGGTACCACTCTACTCTGCTTTGGTTAGGCCCCATCTTGAATACTGTGTCCAGTTCTGGGCACCCCAATTCAAGAAGGATATTGACAAGCTGGACCAAGTCCAGAGGAGAGCGACCAAAATGGGAGAGGCCTGGAAGCCATGCCCTATGAGGATAGACTTAGAGAGCTGGGTATGTTTAGTCTGCAGAAGAGAAGGTTAAGAGGGGACATGATAGCCATGTTTAAATATTTGAAGGGATGCTACGTAGAGGAAGGAGAGGGCTTGTTTTCTGCTGCTCCAGAGACCAGGACAAGGAGCAATGGATTCAAGCTGCAGGAAAGGAGATTCCACCTGAACCTCAGGAAGAACTTCCTGACAGTCAGGGCTGTCCGGCAGTGGAATATGCTGCCTCGGAGTGTAGTGGAGTCTCCCTCCTTGGAGGTTTTTAAGCAGAGGCTTGATGGTCATCTTTCGGAATTGCTTTGAGGGTGTTCCTGCATGGCAGGGGGTTGGACTGGATGACCTGTGTGGTCTCTTCCAACTCTAGATTTCTATGATTCTATGAAAATTTATTTTAAAAAATGAGAGTGCATTCATTAAGCAAGAGAAATGGGATGAATAAGCAGACTATACCTGACAGATAAATTAGGTGAATATCTTTGCAAAAGAGGAAGCCCATACATACCCCAATAAGTGGAAACCATCTGCTACAGGAAAGAAAAAGAAATTACTAGTCAGCTATCTGTAGTTACATGACATCTCCTCAATTTCTCACTAATGACAGTTGTACTAACTTATCTTTGCTCCCTCTGTATTTGTGATGTGATGAAATTCTCTCTTTCTAAATGTTGTTTTATTATTTCCTCCTTTCTGAATTACTTGTTGTAGATCACTGATCCAGTTTATCCCAAAAACTGATATGAGGAGCTAGACCTTCAAGAAAACAATCAAAGTGCAATGGATGCAGTTAAATTGTTGTTGCTCCTGTGAACATGTCCCATATTCTACCATTTTTCATTCAGCTTTCCATTTCTTCATTTTCATGAAAATGCATCACTGAATATGTTATAAAAGTAGCAATGTGTCTTTCATACTCCAGCTCTCATGAATCATAATTCTTCATTCATGCACCATGAGGTCTGACATCACTCTATGGAAGAGTGGCAGATGCAGAACATCCTCTGTGAACATTGTGGGTGCAGTTGCATAAGAATCTATTTGGTCTGTTGATTGTTTCACAAGATCCCTCTGTAGGAGGGTATCCCAAAGCCATCCATAGATCCATATGAGTAGACAAAGCCACCCACATTGAATCACTGCCAAGAAAAGTTCCCAGTGGAGCTGTCATGGAAGAAATGGCATGTGACCATTTGCAGCTTTTATCTAAATCTGAATCTCTACCTGATAAGCTCTGCCATTTCTCTGATGCACTAAGCTGGTAAAGTCCTAGTTTCTTCTCCCTGTACTATGTGTTATAATCTAGTTATTAATTCAGTGTTTTCCTCATTGCTGCTTCCCCTGTAGATTTCAGTTTTCATTCTGTCAGATGAACATTTGTTTCTACTATACTTCCCCATGGTTTATGTAACCAGTTTTGGGATTATAAGAAAAATAGCTTACTTGAACTTGATAACAAAAAAAAAAATTACAAACATTTTATGTTCTCCCACATGTACATATTTTGGCCTAATCAGAATTTGCTTTTAAAGATGCATAAGAAAAAAAAAAAACTTTAAAATTTGCCAGGCCTTTTCTGATAGTCCAGTAGTGCCACCATTGGGCACACTGGATTATTGCAAATTTGAGGGTGAAAAAGTTTAATTTAATTGTTTAATTGTTTAACAAATCTGTCAAGAAACACTTATGTTACAAATGGGAAAGAAATTCAATTATATGACTTGATTTTAAATTATCTAAATCAATTATTCTATATATACTAACCTGTTGTCTGAATTTGTGCTACTACTGGCTAATGAATAAACAAGTTTGACACTGGCATTTTGGATCTTCATGAAACAGCAAATGAGTTTTTGAATACATCATTTTTCAAAAGTTTATCTAGTGTGAAATTAAATCAACCATGCAAAGAATGAATATTGTTCTACAGTATTATATAGTAATATTCTTATTTTTATTCTTTGGTAATTTCAGTCTAATAAACAAGTACAGATGTTACCTATTCTATCGTTAAATTTACATATCTGCTAGTTCATACATTTTCTGAGTTGCGCATGTTACCACAAGCTATTTCTGACTGTATTAAAGCATTTGCTGAATTAGAGACAATATAATTAAAAGAAATCCACTCTGTTTATTTGTTAAGAAGAGAAAGCAATAGCACGAGGCAAACACCAGCCTGGTCATATAATATCTGTTTTGCACATTTCCCAGTCTTTTCACCTATCTCTCATACCTAGAGAGTGAGAGAATTTTGATCCTCCTTCTGAAAGTCCTCTCCTGGAAGTTTAGCATTCTAATGGTGAACCATATATGCTTTTTAAAAATGTAAGGACTATGACGTGTTCTATAGTTGGAAATAACTATTAAGATGGTGAAACTTGTTCTGTGCTAAGGCTAAACAGTAGGTTTAACCCTTCTGTTCTATAAATTCCAACCCAGGCATTTCCTGTAATGAGTCTGGCACTAGGCTAACAGACTCCTTGGGCAAAAATCTGAAGCAGTGGAATATACTGCCACATCCTACTGGGAATTAGCAAGATTTATATTTTGGGCATATCCTGGGGTTAGAATCTTGGTAGGATAAGAACTGAATAGGTAAAAGTGACAGCTGGCTTTAAGAAGAGCTGAGAAAAATGCAACAATCTGTGTGTGTGTGGGTGGGTGGGTGTTCACTGAGAAAATATTAGGAATACAGCTTGATTTGACCTTGGAAGTGTCATACATAACTCTCAGTCAAAAAAGGGACTAGACTAAGGCCCTTTCCACACCTTACCTTTTTCTGGTGCTGGGGTGTGAGGATCATGCAAGCAGCCTCTGGTGAGAGACTCTTGCAATCCCTGCTGCTTCAGCTCTGCACAAGTTGCCTGCTTGTGCGAGAGCCCCACCTCTTCCTTCCGCAGTGCAGCCTGGGACTTTCCTAGACTGTGCTGGGGCAGGAAGCGAGACCGGCACAGCCCCGAAGGCTCCACATGTCAGGTTAGTGCGCATGGGGCCCGGGAGCAATGCGTGATAGTGCACCATTTTAGGCTAGCCAAAAAGGTAAAGATGCATGATCGGTGCCTGCCAGCCCCTGGAGCGTCGCACAATTGTGAGTGCATCATGCAGATCGCTCCTCACAATCGCATGACACTCCAGGTGCCCTTTCACATGGAAAATGCCATGAGAAAAGGGCCTAAGACTTAATGAGGATTGGACATCTTTCAATATAGTTACTTCATCTTTTTCTGCATGGATGACCAGTTCCTGAAGAATTTGTATCGGTTTCCAAGTTATTGGACTATTCAGTTTGGAATATGGCTATGGCATATAGAGGCAGCATACTTTTGGGAGAGGGACAAATGCCATCCCAAAGGAAGACATCTTTCCCTTCACTCTTCCCTCCATTGTTGGATTTCAAGGTAGGGGGAAAGTTAGGATGAAAAGAATATTTGAAAATATTTGTAAAATGGGTTTCTCAATTGTTAGGAAACCCTGATGAGGAGAATCCTAGATGAGCAAGGATCTTCAGGGTTACAGGGTTTATCAGGGTGAGAAAGGAACAAGTCTGTATGTGTGAGTGTGCATGTGCGTGCAATACTTACTTGGACTCATATGATGAATGTCACTGCAGAGGAAGGTAAGCTTTTGATGGTCTCCATGGTGTGAGACCAGAGTGTTATTTTTGATTGGTGCTAAGCACCAAATCAAGACATGTGATGGGGCAAAGGAGACAGTGAAGCAGTTTGCCCCCTATATTTGTCATTGACTTTGACCCATTCTCCCACCCTCAGTGCAGTGTGAGTTAATCTGGTTGCTTCGGGGCAAGACAGAATTTTCCTCCCTTTAATCAGGTTTTTTTTTTTGCCTATTCCATACTGTATTTGATGGAATAGGGAAAATTGATTCTGGATGGTGTTATTAAATAGGTTGTCCTTTGGCAGATAATGGGGGATAATAAAACATCAGTGATCACCTATTGGCACTCATTTGGTGTAGGGTAGGGCTCTGGAACCACCTCTTTAGGGCCCTGTGTCCCACAGGGTTTGGTGAAGGAGACTACCCTTGAGGTTAACCTGGGAATAAGACTCTCACTTTTAGATCCATGCAGCTTGGGTGGGAGTTCCTGGGTTACCTTCCAAGATGCTGGACTGGGAAGCAATCAAAAGATTCCCCAACTCTGACTCTTGCCTGTCTGCAAGAAAGTTGCTGTGCACCCTTTCTCTCCAATGTGAGCAGCTTTTGTGCTTGGCAGACCTCTGGTGGCCACGCCCTGTTCAAATGGAACAGTTAGTCCTATCCCTTCAATTTCTAAAAGTTTATTGCATATGTCCCTCCTGTATATGGATGAAGAGCTTTAGAGAACTCAAAGCCTAACAGTACAGGAACAATAGCAATATAATAAGCAATATTAATACATATAGAATTCTGGGACGAGGGGGAAATCACCACAAAATGTTGTTTAAGTGTGGATATAACTGTGGAGTATAGGAAATCACTTGCCTTATTTTCTCAGTTTCTCCTGCCCTTCAGTGTAATCCTCACTACTCTGGGTTCAGAAAGGAAGCATAGAACTTTAGAGTTAGGTATGTTGCTGGATATTATTGGGTGTGAGATCTGGCCCAGCCATATACATAAGCAAGCAAGCATCATTAAAGTTGGTTTGTTGTTGCTGCTGCTGCTGTATTTGCCTTAGTGGAATGTGGTAATGCCTAAAAATCAGTCCTCTAATGCTTTGTGTGCTGTACTGATGCCACTCATGCTTCCTGAATTGGGGCATGAATAGTTCTAGGATGACTAACATGCTTATGGTGGTGTTTCCTTTGTTTGTAAAGCACAACAAACTTTAACTGATGTACAGACAATAAAATATTGGTAGAGAATGTCAAATGACTATTACTACAGTTATTTTCTTGTACGGACTAGTGAATACCTTATAAAAGTGAGGAAAACAATTATTTTGTCTCCATATTAAAATGACAAATGTCTGTCTATTCTCAGATATCAAGATGGTCTTAGCATATAGCCTACCTTGGAAAATTTTTGTTGTGAAGCAAGCTGAGCTCCTTGGAAGGTGGATGAGATGAAATGAAATGAAATAATATGGAATGAGGATCAACCTCTGATCCTCTTACAAGATAACATTACCACTGTCATGATCAGCAGCACCAGAAGGAGAAAAGCAGAATCACTTGACTGTGAAGACTGAAAAGGTGAAAAGACCTAATAATTCCTGAAAGAGTAGAAGCAGCCAAGATTGTAAGGAATTCAGCTGAGAGAGAGAGAGAGAGGACACACTCAAGCCTGAGGAAAGGAAGAAAAGGTTGCTAAGTTTCTAGAGAAGCTAAAGGTGAATCAGCATTGCCCCTGTGAAGACTTGTTAGATTAAACATTTTACTTTTCTCCTTTGTTGCTTGGGATTCATTTCGTGTATTTCTGAGGACTAAGCAGATGGTGTATTCATGCAGGGAGGACAGTAGAGTTGTGAATGTAGAAAATTAGGAATCCCCATCTGCAGCCTCATCAGGTTTTTATGACCTCCTTCTAAGTCCAGACTGTAGGATGTTTCTTAGACCTTTCTCCTCCACCCAAGGTCTCCAGGAAAATGAATTCATTTCTTCCATGCTGCCTCCAGCTTTCCCTCTCAGTGCATTAGGTCATGAGATATACAAAAGAACTCATCATACCATAATTTGTCAGGATTCTCTTTTTCTCATTTTAGAGAAAAACAGAAAATGAGACAGGAATAGAGGTGAATAGGTGAGAAGAACTTACCTACTGCAGAAGCCTAGGAATGGTAACTCATCAGTCAATCCCAATGAATTCAATGCCTCATTTTCTTTTCTTTCTTTTTTTCTTTTAATCCCAAGTTTAAAAAGCAGTGATCTGAAATAAAGCAAACAAACAAAAGACTTACTTGGGGAGAACTATGAATCATGAACACTTGAATAACACTGCTAAACTGGCAACCCAAAAGCTCTCAGACTTGAAATAGTTGTCAATCATTGTCAGAAACACATAAGAAGTGACATGTACAACATACTCTGTCATACCTTCCCACTGAGTGACAGAACAAACAGCCAGAAATGGCTATTTGGATACAAAAGAACATACCCTCAGTTTCTTAGGAGTACTATCCCATGTGTCTCAGTTTGCTCTTGTTTTTCTTACAATGGTTCCCCACCCCAGAAATGTTTATAAAATGGAAGCTATTAAAAAATAATTGCAGGTATTTAATTGTATATTTGTTCCAAGACCCAAAGAAGTATAGTTTTACAAAGCAATTCATTCCTTTCTCAAAGTGACGTTGTAGGGCTTTTTCTCACTACTTAACTATTGTACTATGATTCCACTTTAACTATGGGCCTTTCCACACTACCCTGTTATAGTGCTATTATTCCACTTTCAACATCCTGTGGAATTCTGGAGTTTACTGAGGCCAAAGAGCTCTCTGACTGAGAATTCTAAATATCCCTCCCTAAATTGCAAATCCCATGATTCCATAGAACTAAACCACGGAAATTAAAGTGGAATCATAGTGCAATCGTTATATAGTGCAGAAAGGCCCTAAGCCACTTAACAAGAATATCTGAATTCAGCAGTGCAAGGCATAGCACAGACCTTAATCTAAACCATTTCAACTGTGCTATTACAGGGACACTATAGAAGGAAAACTATTGCCAGTGGCTACATTGCAATCCTAATGTAACTTAGTTATATGTTAATTATTGGGGGAAGGAATTATTACAAACAACTGCTTTATAAAAATGGCAATAACTAAAGATAAAGTAACTAAGTTACAAATAGTATCCATTAATTCTTAATTGTTAGTTAATTCCAATTATCAGTGTCCTGGATACAGATTTACATGCACAACCAAGAACTTAATGTCCTATTTGTTTATTTGACACAATATCTGGGCTGGTCTTATACAGTCATTTTAAAAATATATGTTGAATTCCTACTGAGATTTTAGCCTGGGAAGCAACATAGGGTCACCCCATTTCCCCATCAATTAAGCATCAAGTTGTTGTTGTTTTTAAAAATGTAGCTATGATTCTTCTATGTGCCCTCATGCCCTATTTGTTTTAAGGATGACCCTGTGCATAAGATCTAACTAGGGAACAAACATGTTATCAGCACAAATCCACAGGATTAATGTTTGGCATAATTCCAAAGGGACACATTTTTCATCAGAACCTGTTCTTCACTTCATATGTATGGGTTGCCTAGACAGCTTGACATCAGAAGTGAAATTGAGTTACATATTATTTATGTAAATCCTTTGATTGCTTATTTCAACCAAGCATTCTTTTTGCATGCTATATATTGCCCCTTCTTCATACTGCCTAAGCACCTATGGAAAAATAAAGATATGAAAGCTGGGTTTAATGAGATGAGGAATAGAAGAGAGAATGTCAGGAACGAATGTAAACCTCCAATGTCTGAAAAATTCATGTTTCTCAAAGAAAGAAGACACCTATACACCATAAATCCTTTCATGAATGCCACAAATGTCTTTCTTTGAGCTATGGTCTTCCTTTCTTTCTCTGTACATAGAATCAATCAGGTTCTTGAAACAATGGCTTGTAGATACAATTCTATTTGATTCACTTCTCTCAATTGATAGGTAGCTCTTCAGGGAGTACCACATCTCCCCTGTCTCTATTATTAGTATTAGTATTAGCATTAGCATTAGTATCATCATCATCATCATCATCATCATCATCATCATCACCATCACCATCCTTTATTTATATAGTGCCATCCACGTACATGGCACTTTATAAAATTAAAATACAATGATTGACATAGATAAATACATAATAAAATGAAGATATAAAAAATGAAAAAGTCAAGGATAAAGTCAAGTCAAGTCTCCTTCTCCCTATTCTTTGATATGCAGTGGGAGAACTTTTTCTTCATGTAGTGTTTGGGATTTTTTCAGCCTTCATTTAAGTGATTAAGAATATCCTGAAAATAATTTCAGGGGAAGGATTTATCTGGTGTCTTCATGGCAGTGCAGTGTTATATTGGAACTCACCCATTTTTACACTCCCATGGTCTGCACACATCTCATTATTGAATTTGGTGATATGCCACTGAAATCTGATACTGTGGCAGTAGCTGCATTTAAAAATACATTGTCAGAGTAAAACAAGACATGACAGATGTGTGCACCTTGTTTTAAAGAGAACCATAGCCCTAAAAGCCTTATATAAGAGTGGTGATTCTTCAAAACAGTGTGTTTGACCTGTGCCTTGTTTTAAGATACTGTACCAGGTCACTGCCACTGCTGTACCAATGGGTTTGTACCACCAGTGGGTCCCTGGGAGTAAAAGTGACCTGAAACCCTTTGACACTTCCCACTCCTGCTCTAGTAGTACATATAGGCTAGAGCAGAGGTAGGAGAGCTTTTCCCTTCAGATATTTCTGTCTACAATTCAGTTCATCCCAAACTTTCTAAGTAGTACTTTCCTCATAGGCTACAGTTCAGTAGATCCAATGTTCTTCTTTTAATATCTAGATAATTCTGATAGCTAGAAACTAATATCTAAGAACCTGATTTCATCTTCATGATTATGGGACAAAATGATAGTGACAAATGAAAGCACAGAAAGAAAAATCACTGCATTCAAATAAAAAGAAAATCAGTAACTGGGACCAGCCACAGTACTCTTGTTCCACTAAATCAGGTGCGAGTGGAAAAAATGTGTATTCCACTCCTTGTGGTCCCATAGGGCCATCCTGACAGTGGCACCAAAAAAAAAATTTTGTCAGTAGCATTTTACTCCCATCGCAACTGCACCAAAGGGAATTGTTCAACTCAATCCAAAACATATGAACAAATTATGAATCAAAACATTATTTGTGTATAAACTTCAATAATTAGATTTCTATTTCTAAGTCTTTCCCCTCTTCTCAGTAAATGATAGATGAAGAAAAAGAGATAATAATAGATATGTCTTAGATACATCTGCCCAAGGAGGAAACCACCCTCAAAAATAGCCATTGGGAAACTGAATCAGTCACCTTTGGTAGATTTTGACTTCGATATTATTTAGTTACATTACTTTAATCCCTGAGAGCATTTTAGGGCCTTTCTACATTACACTGTTATAGTGCTATTATTCTACTTTCAACATCCTATGGAATGCTGGGGTGTGCAGTTTAGGGAGAGCATTCAGAATTCTCAGCCAGGGAACTCTTTGGCCTCAATAAACTACAAACCCCAGAATTCCACAGGATATTGAAAGTGGAATAATAGCACCATAACAGTGTAGTACAGTAAGGCCCTTAGTCAATTCAGAGATGCTTTTGTCTTAATCACCTCCCTCTTGTCATGTTTGAGGCATTAAACACTATCCCAGAGTAAGTACATATGCTACATTTCCTACTAAAGTGTTGTGCCAACTGGAAAAGAAGTTATTACTGCAGTATTGATTGTTGCTTCAATATTCTGTATGGATTATCTATGGAAGGACTAGGTTTCCTATACTGCTCCATGGATACTTTAATGATGAACTGATAAAACAAATGTTCTTTCATGGCACATAAGTCATGGCACAACCTACAAGTGTATCAAGCCTTCTGGTTTATGCTTCATTCTATGATCAAGGAGCTGCTTATGGTAGAACAGGACAGTTACATTGTGCAAGGACCATTGTACTGTTTTCCTGTCAGAAAGCATTCTACAAGTCTTGTTGCCTATAGATTTATGGCTCAAACTTATACCAATGGAGCTAAAATTAAATGAAAGCAGAAGCGATTCATGGGCAGCTGAACATACACAGCCAGTTTACATTACATTCCCCAGAATATTTTCACAGAAAAAGATAAGCCAGTGTGAACTACAAAAGTACTCATCCATTCTGTGTTTCAGGTTACAGGTATGTACAGGGCAGCTGTACTACTGTTAGAGGCCTGAATACCTGTCTGATCTTGGAAGCTAAGAGAGGTCAAGCTTGGTTGCTGCTTCACTTGCAGATTGCCAGGTATACCAGGTGCTGGAGGCTGTATTTCAGATGAAAGCAATAGCAAACCACCTCTGAGTATTCCTTGCCCAAGAAAACACTATGAAATTCATGAGGTCACCATCAGTCAACAGGCAACTTGAAAGCACATGTGTGCATACGTGCACGCGCATGCACACACACACACACACACATCAGGGAGAAGTCTTGGCTGGATTGTTTCACGATATTTAGTGTTATTAATATAATAAAAAAATAGCAAAAAAAAAATAACCACAGAATAAAGGAATGGGATAATGTGTGTATTCATGTTCATTCTGGTTCTTATTTTACTACCACTAGCCTCATTCTGTCTTTCTTTCACATATAAATTTCTATGCATTTTTGTACACATTTTTGATCACATTTCTTAAATTTTGAAACTTACCACAAGCTGAAAGTATGTGGATTTTAAGCAGGAAACTACATTTGGATACGTGTTAGGTTCTGCTATTTGTGAATTCAACCATCATCCATTAAAATGTGAATTTCTCCTTCATCTGTAAAAAGGACAGTTAAGGTGTAGATAAGATGTCAGCTGTTTAAACAGAAGTATTGAATATAGAGTGACTTGAATATGAAACACAGCCAGTAAGAGGGATGTACGGATAACTCAGTCTAGAAGGCAACATTTCAGAGACACTAGCATTGAATTTTAAATAACAGGATACTATCCCAGATATATAAAACAAGACTTATGTGGGAATTTTTCCTGCTGAAATTTCTGAGAGGATGAATTCACTTTCCTTATAGGGTGATGTGTAATACTTTTTGACACTAACTTTGACAATGAGATGACTAAGGTGTCTGTCTTTTTTTGTTATTATTTGCAGAGATCTTCCACTCAAAAGAAATGACAAGTTCATTTTGGAAGGTAATATTCTATGTATGGTCAAATAATAACAGGAGAGCTAATTTTCATAGTGGAACTGAGATCTAAACAAATCCTCTTGCCAAAAGTTCCTTACAATTGTATGTCCCTGCTATATACATTAATGCAACCTTTTCTTCATATGCATGCACACCAATGTACACACAGCTCTGTGATCTTATTAAGCAATTGACATAGTTCAACTTCATGAACAAGGAAGGTGCCAGAAATTTTTCCAATGCAGTTTTCCCAATTTCTACCGATAGAGAGGGGTGGTCACGGTATATAAATGAACCATGTAGTTGGCTTTAGCCCATGGGTGCCTGTAGGAATGATTAACAGTGGCAATGATAAACAAACCCCTTCTCTGGAGAAGTAATTTCCTGGTTGATTGAAGGCTATGGTTTTGGTCTTTTCAGATAAGAAGTTATTACTGACTCTTACGAAATAATCAGAAATCCCAGAGTTGAGTGTAACTTTGATTGGACAATAAAACAATCAATTTCTTCCCTCACCACCATGCCAGTAGCAAAGACAGGAATTCATGATCTTTCTGTTTCAATTCTTACTTAAACATGTGTCTTCCCCTAAAAGTTATGAATGTTTAAAATATTGCCCTACTAATTCATGGAGATAAAGCCCAACATTATTATACACAAACTGCAGAAATCACAGATGGAGGTAATGTAGGTAATACCGCTCCTACAAAATAGTCCAACATGGTTATATTAGAGATGGAAAAACTCTTCAGAAATATTCAGAAATAGTTGCTGCACGTCAGAAAGCTCTGATAAGGAGATCTTGGACTGATGAGAATCTTTGTAGTTTAGGATTTATTCTGTGCAAAATTTGCACATTTATTTATTTATTTATTTGCTTATTTACTGCATTTATATGCTACCTTTCTCCCAAGGTAGCTTCCAAAACAGCTTAAAATGATTTACAATAAAATTTGAAACTATTAAAATTAACCATATAAACAAGATAAAAACATACAAAAGATAAAAAAGTGAGATAAAACTTGCTAATAAAAATAAAAACCTCTCCTGCTCACACATTGAAATTCTGCTTGGACAGGCTATTGGGGGGGGGAGGCTGTTGGCAAAATGAGATCAGGGAGGGACTTCCGGAAGAAAGGGATTTCCAGAGGGTGGGGGCAGCCACTGAGAACTGTTTCCAGTGTCCTCGTCAAGCATGCCTGGAATCATAGCAGGACCAAGAGAAAGCCCTCCACTACAGATCTTAAAACTCTGGCAGGTTCATATAGAGAGGCATGGTCTTTCAAATAGTCTGGACCTAAGCCATATAGGGCTTTGTAGGTCATGGCTAGCACTCTGAATTGTGTCTGAAAACAAACAAGTAACCAGTTAAGCTGTTTGAAAAGAGCCGTTATACGCTCCCTATAACTGGCCTCTGCCAGCATTCCAGCTGCCACATTTTGAGCTCATTAGAGTTTTTGAACAGTTGCCAAAGTCAGCCCCACATAAAGTGTTACAATAGTTAACTGGGATGTAATCAATGCATGTATAACTGTAGCCAGATCTGATATCTCAAAAAATGGGTACAGCTGACACACAAGTTTTAACTGTGCAAATGCACTCCTGGCTGCTGCCAAAACCTGGTCATCCAGGCTCAGAGCTGAGTCTGGGGGAATACCCAAGCTGTGAGTCTGAGATTTCAGAGGGAACATAAGCCTATCCAGTACAGAGTCCATGTTCTTTGTTTGGCCTTTCAACTGACCAGGAACACCTCTATCTTGTCTTGACTGGATTATGTATCAATTTGTTCACCCTCATCCAGTCCATTACTGACAGAAGACACTGGTTCAGTACTGAGACAACTTCCTTGAGATCAGATGTAAAGGAGATGTACAGTTGAGTGCTATCAGCATGTTGGTAACACCAAACCTCAAAACTCCTGGTGACTTTTCTCATCCCTTCCATGTAGGTGTTAAACAACATGGGGGACAAAATGGAATCCTGAGGGACATCACAGGCCAACAACCAAGCATCAGAAAGGAGTTTCCCAGCACTACCTTCTGAGATTGTTCCTCCAGGAAGAACCAGAACCACTGCGGAACAGTGCTACCAAGTTCCATCTCAGGGAGTCAGCCCATGGTCAATGGTATTGAAAGCCACTGAGAGATCCAGCAGAACCAACAAGGACATGCACCCCTTCTCCACTGCTCTGAGTAGGTACATCTCCACCAAGATGACCAAAGCAGTCTCTGTGCCATAAGCTGGACTGAAGCCAGATTGAAATGAATCTAGGTAATCTGTTTCATCCAAAAACACACTCCAGATCCTTAACTGAAAACAAAATATTAAAGACTGGCCAATAGTTATTTAATGATGGGAACCAGAGAGGGAACTTTTTGGTAATGGACTCACCACAGCTTCTTTTAGGCAGGATGGAAGCTTCCTTTGTTGCAGTGAGGCATTCACCATTTACTCCCTTTACTCATTCACCCATTACTCATTACACCCTTTACTCATTCAGCCATTCCCGTCTAGGTGCTTTCAGAAGCCAGAAGGAGCAAGAGTCCAATATACACATGCCTTGGATCCTGTCCACAGGCTCAGGCTGCATAAATTGAAATGTATCCAACACAGGACAAGCAGGTGCCAAGATTACAACCACAGCAACTGACTCAACTATAGCATCCAAGTAAGCATGAATCTGAGAGATTTTGTCTGCAAAATGTCTTGCAAATTCATCACAGCAGGCTGTCAAGTAGTTTT